>JZKD02S2419221.1:16368-28312 GCA_000966675.3 Picea glauca | reverse complement strand
CCATGGAAGGTTGGTAGTGCTGAAAGTGGAATATTTTTCATATTGACATTCTGGACTAAATCCAAAATAGGAAATCCAAAGGTGGTTTCTGGTGGTAACTCATTCTCTGCTTGTTTTTCACCTTCATTTTCAATATGAAGTTCCCCATGTAAGTCTCTCCCTCTTTCTCCCATGGTAAAAGGATTACCAAGGATTGTATAAACAATCCTATCTTTCTTTGGTGAGGGTGTGAAATCCCACCTTTCTGGATTCTTTTTTTCATAAGTGTTATCTCCTATTGGTCCTTTTGAGGATCCTATGGCCTTTGATCCCACAGTTATAGTGGTTATCTGTGAAACTACAGAGTTAGGGTTCTCGAGAAGAGCTTGTATTTTCTCTAGATCAACTGTGTTATCCAGGGCTGGATCACCAAGGTTTCGAGTTTGTTGTTGTATGGTGTTCCCTGGTTCTAGGTTTTGTTCTATGGTTTCCTTAGCCAGAATTTCAGTCTCAGTTTCTATTGCTTTTTGGGTGGAGGTTTCTTATTTTTGTAGTTTTATATTTTTCCTAAATCTACCTCTAGAATCTCTATTTCTCATGAAGTCATGCTAAATGAAAGAAAAAGAAACTAAGGTTGAGTTTCAGAGTACCTGTGATAATTGATATGTTAGTTTTCACCCCTTTGTTTCCACAGCTCCTCTTACCATCAACCTACTAACATACCACACCAAACTAAGTGCATTCTAAAACTAATCAAGACAACTATCTAGCTTACCTTTTAAACAGCTCCCCGACAACTGCGCCAAAAATGTCAGGCTACTAAATTAAAGATTTTAAATGGCCTGAAACACTAAATTGTCAAACCAGGGCAAGTAATCTTAGAGTTGCTACACTGTATGTGCGGGTAATATTCTACTTCCTATCTAAAGGATATTCGTAAAATAAAACACGAACCCACTCTTAAAAACTGAATCCCAATGACTATCCTGAAACTTATCATCTCCTATTTAATTCATCAACAGAAAGATTATTTCCTAGAATTCTTTTAATCTAAGTATCGAAAATCAATCTAAATCTATCTACAGGAAAACAAGGAAACATCCTACTTACCCTACTGGTACCGGAAGCTCCCTCTAAGTTAATTGCAATCTAAGTATCTAATAAAACAGAGTAGCCTAACTATCTAACAAAGCAAAGTACATTCAAACTCTAAGTTGTGATCAGATTGAAAACTGGAATCGAAACAAACCTAGCTCATGCTCTAAACTCTACAGGAATCAACCATGCTTCAATACTCATCAACGTAGCAGATGTTTAATAAGCTGGAAACGATACAGTTGAAGAGTAATCAATCAATAATCTGAACAGTTAATTCCAAAACTCAATGAACTAACATGCATACAATTACTATGATACTGAAATAAACTAAATTTAATGTAGAGAACAACAGCGACTTGAACCTATTTGGTGGGCCCAACCAAAAGGTACAAATGCCGAAAAGAAGAACCAGAACTAACTATATCATTCTATGCAACCACTGTGTATACTTCATGCTCCATTTACTCAACGAAATAGCTCAAATCGTATGACAGTGAAATAACATAACGCAACCCGATTGTATTCAGAAATGTGTTTCATAACATAACATAATCTAATGTCCCTCGGGAGTGATCCTCTGGTTATATATAGATCCTCCTCCATAACAGTCTAAAGAAAAAATACAAAAATTCCAACGGATCCCAGATCCGAAAATAGCTTGAAATCAAGTTTAAAAACGGTCTTCACATCTTTGTGACACGTAGTGTCACGAAGTGTGAATCATGAAATACTAACAACTCAGTTCTATCATTGTGCCTTCAATCATCATATGAGTGAGAACTCCATCTGTCATGTATTTCGTACTGTCTCCCACTCTGGCCATAATGAGCGAATCTTGAGCAGCTTCGTTGGTATCTCCACGAGGTACGAGCTGGTACCTGGTACTGGTAAATCCTGTTTTAAAATAGAAATAGTACCTAACTCAAGCCATATTAGTTTCAATATTAATTTAAAGCATCAAAATACATAAAAATAGCTTGAAACGTAAAAATACCTTGAGTAACCCCATTGAGTGGTAAAGAGATGTCAAGTATGTCATAACAAGGCCAAAAGGGGTGGTACTGAGTATGGAAATGGAGGTCTTTGTGATATAATATAGGCAAAAACATGATCAAAACTGGAGACCAACACATACAATCACTAAAACTAACATGATATTCAATTGGTCAATGATTCTTTTTATTGCTTTGGAGCAGGCCACATTAGAATCCAAACACATAGTGCTAGGGAAACACCTTTCCTTCCACATGTCTTATTACTTGTTGGATGTTGTCTATTTCAAAAAAGGCCTTCCTAGGTATGGGATAACAATGGATTATATGTAAAATTTCGTGGATATTCCATTGGAATAGTTTGTCACAACATATCTTGTATTATGATGAAATATTTTATTATGCAGGTTTATTTCCTTAGATCTCAAACTTATTTTTACTAGCTTATTGTTTAAATTAATGAAATAACCAAAACACAAAACCGAAAGAACATGCAAATGATTACATCATCCACTTAATTGAACATAATATGTACCCTATGACTTATTCTTCAAAACTACATCTTCTGCCAATTTTTCCTAAGCTTCTAGTGATAAGTCATCTATGGTATGTCGGAGTTTCTCCTCAGTTTCCTAATCCAACATGGAAGTCTCATAGAGTTTCATAATCTCCACATTCACTATTGAGTAAATGCACATGTATGGGGGTAGATTAAATCTATAGGCATTATCACCCACCTTCTCCAATACCTCAAAAGGGCCATACCACAGAGACTTAATCTTATGATCAAGACCTTGGAGTCTTTCCTTGATCAAATCTAACCAAACTCTGTCTTTGAATGATTTTTCAGTTCTGTGTTGAACACATCAGGCCTTGTACCTTTCCTATGACTTCATCAACATTTCATGTACTTGCGAATGGATCTACCTAATCTTTTAAGAAAAATTCTCTACTTTCAACACTTCTCATGTGATATCTTCCCTCATGCCTCCCTGCTTTCCATGGAAAACATCCAAGGGAGAAGGTGGAAAATACCCAAAAAAAGTTTCAAAAGGGGACTTACCGATAGAAGTATGGATTTCTCTGCTATAAGAGTGTTGAATGTAGATAAAATTTTCACCCCAGGTCTTAGGATTCTTCTAATTTTAACCCCTCAAAAGTTTTACCAAAGTCCTATTGGATACTTCTATTTTTCCATTTGTTTGTGGATGGAATCTTGTATATCTCTTCAACTTAGTTTCCATCTTCTCCCAAAGTGTAGTCCAAAAGGCACTGAGAAATATGGTATCCCTATCTGAGATGATGCTCCATGGTATCCCAAAGTGCACCCAGATTGGTTCAAAAAACTTGTTTTCTTCTTCTTGTCCTTTGATGGTATTTTTAGAAGGCATGAGAATGCACATATTGTTGAACCTATCAACTACCACAAACAGATAGTCATGTCCTTTCCTGGTTGTTTGAAAACCACCCACAAAATCCATGGAAATTCTTTCCCAAGATCAAGTGGGTACAAGTAAGGGATGGTATATACCTTGATTCCTATTTTTGGGCTTCCTAGTACAAAAAAGCATACNTGTTGACATGTGTGAGGTGCAAGACCTTGATATGACTTCAAAGAAGGCCAGAAGGGGAAAAGAGCCTATCATTGAAGTGAGTCTAGATATAGAGGAGAATACATAGGTAGATGTTGGTGCCCCAAGAACAACATATGATGACATGAGATGTTGCATGGACTTTGACAATGTCTACAAATGGGGAGATATATATCAAATGTTCTAGCAAGATATGTATCTAGTAATGCGAATCCCTCATAGTGATGTTGATATCGACGATGGTGTATACTATGAAATAAACCATTCTCAGTTACACAAAGTGGCTACTCACTCTATTGTATTCCCATTATCCTATATTATTAGTCAAACTGATGTGGATAACATGATGGTTAAGGATGAAAACATGAAGGCTATTGCTTCATTTTATACCTCCATCATACAAAAATATTACAAACTCCCTGCATCTACGTTCAACCTCATTAAGGAATGGTGGATTCAATTTTTATTCGACTAAAATAAGGTGATGAAGAGTTGGTGGGTGCCTTGGAAAATTTTTTAGTTCAAGGAGAACAACAACCTACCTCGCAAGTTTGTTAAGAACTCCTTAAAAAATTGTTGTATCCCTCTTGTGTAGACTTTATGGAGAAGAATATTCCTTGAATTTCAATGAATTATTGGTGCCCCTAATACATACAATCACTAAAACTAACATGATATTCAATTGGTCAATGATTCTTTCTATTGCTTTGGAGCAGGCCATATTAGCATCCAAACACATAGTGCTAGGGAAACACCTTGCCTTCCACATGTATTATTACTTGTTGGATGTTGTCTGTTTCAAAAAACGACTTCCTAGGTATGGGACAACAATGGATTATATGTAAAATTTCGTGGATATTCCATTGGAATAGTTTGTCACAACATATCTTGTATTATGATGAAATATTTTATTATGCAGGTTTATTTCCTTAGATCTCAAACTTATTTTTACTAGCTTATTGTTTAAATTAATGAAATAACCAAAACACAAAACCGAAAGAACATGCAAATGATTACATCATCCACTTAATTGAACATAATATGTACCCTATGACTTATTCTTCAAAACTACATCTTCTGCCAATTTTTCCTAAGCTTCTAGTGATAAGTCATCTATGGTATGTCGGAGTTTCTCCTCAGTTTCCTAATCCAACATGGAAGTCTCATAGAGTTTCATAATCTCCACATTCACTATTGAGTAAATGCACATGTATGGGGGTAGATTAAATCTATAGGCATTATCACCCACCTTCTCCAATACCTCAAAAGGGCCATACCACAGAGACTTAATCTTATGATCAAGACCTTGGAGTCTTTCCTTGATCAAATCTAACCAAACTCTGTCTTTGAATGATTTTTCAGTTCTGTGTTGAACACATCAGGCCTTGTACCTTTCCTATGACTTCATCAACATTTCATGTACTTGCGAATGGATCTACCTAATCTTTTAAGAAAAATTCTCTACTTTCAACACTTCTCATGTGATATCTTCCCTCATGCCTCCCTGCTTTCCATGGAAAACATCCAAGGGAGAAGGTGGAAAATACCCAAAAAAAGTTTCAAAAGGGGACTTACCGATAGAAGTATGGATTTCTCTGCTATAAGAGTGTTGAATGTAGATAAAATTTTCACCCCAGGTCTTAGGATTCTTCTAATTTTAACCCCTCAAAAGTTTTACCAAAGTCCTATTGGATACTTCTATTTTTCCATTTGTTTGTGGATGGAATCTTGTATATCTCTTCAACTTAGTTTCCATCTTCTCCCAAAGTGTAGTCCAAAAGGCACTGAGAAATATGGTATCCCTATCTGAGATGATGCTCCATGGTATCCCAAAGTGCACCCAGATTGGTTCAAAAAACTTGTTTTCTTCTTCTTGTCCTTTGATGGTATTTTTAGAAGGCATGAGAATGCACATATTGTTGAACCTATCAACTACCACAAACAGATAGTCATGTCCTTTCCTGGTTGTTTGAAAACCACCCACAAAATCCATGGAAATTCTTTCCCAAGATCAAGTGGGTACAAGTAAGGGATGGTATATACCTTGATTCCTATTTTTGGGCTTCCTAGTACAAAAAAGCATACCTCCTCTAATACAATGAGTTACATATTCTTGAATTTTGGGCCAATACACATACCTTGTAAGTTGGAAACTATCTTCCCAACACCAAAATTTCCTACAACCTTTGAGGTGTGAGCCTCTCTAATAAGTTGCAATATTCAACTTTAAGAACATATAGTTTGTATAGCTTGTAGATAGGCCCATTCTAGAGATGATATTCATCCTTACAATCACCTTCTTCTATATGAATTTGGTAGGACTTGATCCTCAGTTTCCTAATCCAACATGGAAGTCTCATAAAGTTTCAGATTCTCCACATTCACCATTGAGTAAGTGCACATGTATGGGGCTAGACTAAGTCCAATACAACAAAAGGGCCATACCATAGAGCCTTAAACTTATGACGATGACCCTGGAGTATCTCCTTGCTCAGATGTAACCAAACTCTCTCTCCCACTTTAAATGTTTTTTTTTTTTTTGGTTGAGCATGCCATGCCTTGTACCTTTCTTATGACTTCTTAAATATTTCATGTACTTGCACATGGATCTACCTAATATTTTCAAAAAACTTCTCTACTTTCAACGCTTTTCCTATGATGTCTTCCCTCATTCCTCCTTTCTTTCCATGGACAACATCCAAGGGAGAAGACGAAAAATACACAAAGCAAGTTTCAAAAGGGAATTTATCGGTAGAAGTATGGATTTATCTATTATAATAGTGTTGAATGTAGATAAAATTTTCATCCCAAGTATTAGGATGTTTCTAATTGTAACCCCTCAAAAATGTTGCCAAAGTCCTATTGGATACTTTTGTTTGCCCATTTTCTTGTAGATGGAATGGTGTAGATCTCTTCAACTTAGTTTCCATATTCTCCCAAAGTGTAGTCCAAAAGGAACTGAGAAATATGGTATTTGTATCTGATTTGATGCTCCATGGTATCCCAAAGTCCACCCAGACCAGTTCAAAGAACTTGTTTGTTGCTTCTTGTCCTTTGATGGTATTTTTAGAAGGCATGAGAATGCACATGTTGTTGAACCTATCAACTACCACAATCAGACAATCATGTCCTTTCCTAGTTTTTGGAAAACCACCCACAAAATCCATGGAAATGCTTTCGTAATATCAATGGGTACAAGTAAAGGATGGTATAGACCTTGCTTCGTATTGTTGGGCTTCCTGGTACAAAAAAGAATGCATCCTCTAATAAAATAAACTACATCTTCTTTCATTTTGGGCCAATACACATACCTTTGTAAGTTGGAAACTATCTTCCCAACACCAAAATGCCCTACAACCTTTTAGGTGTGAGCCTCTCTAATAATATGCAATATTCACCTTTAAGAACACAAAGTTTGTCTAGCTTGTAGAGAACCCCATTCTTGAGATGATATTCATCCTTACAATCACCTTCTTCTATATGAATTTGGCCATATAGTTGTTGAAACACCTCTTTAAAGTCCTCATCTTATGTGTATGCCTCTTTGTATCCGTCATGGGTGAAAGGCTCCATGTGCGTAAGAGTTCCCAAAAATGTAATATTGGATGTGGGTGGCCTTGCAAGCATGTCCACCAATTTATTAATGTTTCCATTCTTATACTTGACAACTAGATGAAATTGTTGCAAAAACCCCATCCACTCGTAATGTCTAATTTGTTGAAGCTTACTCTAGGCCTACAAATACTCCAGTGGTTGGTGATCAATGTAGATAATGGTTTCCTTTCCTATAAACTAGTTCTTCCACTTCTTAATAGATTGAACTAGGGCATAGAGTTCCTTATCATATGTAGGGTAGGTTAGTTCAAAAATCCCCCATGAAACAAGTTAGAATGATAGCATATTGGCTTACCTCCTTGCATGAAAATTTCTCCCATAACATACCCACTTGCAAATATCTCCACTTTAAAAGGATTTTGAAAGTTAGGAAATGCAAGAACTAGTGCTTGACTAATCTTTCATTTTATCTCATTGAAATATTTATGTTGATTATTTCCCCATTAGAAACTCTTACCATTAGTTATTGTGGCATGGAGTCATGTAGCTATCATAGAAAAGGATGATATGAACTTCCATAGGCACTATGTTTCCCCAATAAAGCTCCTAACTTCATTGAAATTAGTAGGAACTGGCCACTTAATGATGGAATCCTTTTTCATGGGATCCATCTTGATTTTCCCTCCACCAATCAATTGTCGATCACATACGCCAAATACACCAGTGACTATTGAGAAAAATCACTTTTCTTGAGGTTAGCAAACAATTGGTGCTCTTTTATATTTTCTAACACTTGCATGAGATATGATATGTTCTCTTCCCAGGTAGAGCTATAAATCAATATGCCATACAAATACACTATTACAAATTAATCTAAATAGGGATGCAATACATCATTCAACAATCACATAAATGCAGTTGGTGCATTACATAAACCAAAAGGCATGACCAACCATTCATACAGACCTTGCCTTGTCTTGAAGGAAGTCTTCAAAGTGTATTCTTATGTAATGCATATTTGGTGGTATCCTAATTTGATATCCATGTAACATCCTCACTATAATCCCCAGTTTAATTAATGCTTAATGTAGATGTAATATGTGGCCACGACCAAGAGATGTATATACAAAATGTATTTCTATGTTTTAATAATAAAATGTGATGTCAGTTGCTAAGGGGACATGTATAGAGACTGTTAGGACCACACAATGTACCTTTTTGCCCATACTTTTTGCCACTATTACACTTTTGATCACCTACATTTAAACTCATATTATCACTCTATCTGATCATTCCAAAGGTATAAAACTCCCCTTCTCATTACTATACGTTTAATCTGTTTTGCATAATATTTTACATCATTCTCGTACTTAACCATTGATTAGAAATGTATAAGTGCTGAAATAGTTCAAACTACAGATTAGCATTTGAGGCCTGTTGTTGAAACAACAATTCACAGAACTGTTATACAGTCCAAGGTTGTAGACACTGAAGTTGTTACACAGTCCAAGATCGTAGATGCTGAAACACAGAGTTGTTACACAGTCCAAGGTCGTAGAAGCTAAAGATGTTACACAGTCCAGGGTCGTAGATGTTGAAAAACAGAAGATCGATGATGCTGAGGGAGTTGTTACACAGTTCATGGTCATGATGCTGAAACACAAAGGAATTCATTACACAGTCAGCGGTCAACAAAAACTCTACAACAGTCGCACCGTGAGCCAAGCACCAACCATCGCTCCTACATGAGAATGCTGAAATAGTCAAGAGCGCAAATCTCGTGGCTGAAACAACCCGCAATTTGCGATGCTGAAACATCATTAGAAGCAACGAGAAAGAACTGTTACTCCAGCCGTAACAACAACACCTCATTCAACACTTGTAATAGCATTCTGTTGCGCGAGACTAGGACATCCTACTCTGGTTTAGAAAGTCGATATGACTAAGAATAGGACTCAGATATACATCTATAATTTATGATCAATTGTATAAAAGGGGTTCCCTCTTTAAATAAGAGGAAATCATCATTCGAAAGGATCTCCAGTTGATGTATTAAGAAAGCTTCAGAGAGAGGGACACACTTCATTTTTCCATATTGTAATGTGATCCATTGATAGATGAATAAGAGACTGTTTTGAGCATCCTTCTCTAGCCTTTTCGTCTCAGGGGAATCTTGTGAGAAGGGAAGGCCCACCTTCTTCACAAGATTCACCCGTTAGTTTTATAGTGTGTTAGTGTAATTTCTGTTTATGCCTTGATTAACTTTTGTCTTGCTGAAACACTGCTTTTAATGAATTTTGCTTTGCTGAAACACTACTGAACTCTGTCTTGTTAAGAACTTTATTTTATTGAATGTTACATTATTTCACGAAGTTCATAATCATTTTAATTGGCAATATTGTGTGATGATTTTATGAGGTGTGCTAATCAGAGACTGGGTTAAATGTCCCTGCTTAATGGAAGGGATTAGAAGGTCCTGTTCTTTGTAGAATTAGTTAGCTTTCAGTTATTTTTGCAAGTGTGCAAATTAGAGACTGGGTTAAGGGTCCCTACTTAATGGAAGGGATTAGAAGGTCCTGTTCTCTATAGAATTAGTTGTCTTTCATTTATTTTCTCAAGTGTGCAAATCAGAGACTGGCTTAAAGGTCCCTGTATTATGGAATGGATTAGAAGGTCCTGTTCTTTGAGGAATTAGTTATCTTTCAGTTATTTTCTCAAATGTGCAAATCAGAGACTGGGTTAAGGGTCCCTGCTTAATGGAAGGGATTAGAAGGTCCTGTTCTTTGTAGAATTGGTTAGCTTTCAGTTATTTTCACAAGTGTGTTGATCAGAGACTGGGCTAAGGGTTCCTGCTTAAAGGAAGGAATTAGAGGATCATGCTCTCTGTTAGATAGAGTTAGCCTTCTATGCATTAATGTTTTCATGAACGTGTGTTAATCAGAAACAAGGTGTTGGAGTTCCTGCTTGGGAATAGGGTCTTGTTCTCTGGTTACAGAATAGTTGTTCTTTCCTGTTGCAATTGTTATTTTAATGTAATCCAGGATTCTTTAGATTAATCATTTATTTAAGCTCTGCAATAGGTAGATTGCTTTCCTATAATTCAAGTCAGAACTTCAGTTTATTCAAGGAAAGTGTGATTAATATAGTTTCCTTTACTACAACTCTAAGTTGCTTTTGGAATTGAGCATATATAGTGCGTGGTTATCTTTGAAATAAATAGACTTCCCTGGGTTGAAAATTTATGTAGCACTTGATTGTTTGAGTCAATTATGCAATTATAGTGACCAACATTTTGGCGTCGTCGCCGGGGAAGGTAATTTTAGATTTCAAAAGCACTTATGATTTGTCAGATACAAAGATTGCATGAAAGACCCTAAAGATACTAACCCTACAGGTGGCAAGGGAAAAGGAAAAGGAGGAAGAAAGACTTACATTGACGAGATTATATCAAAGTCTGAATCTGTTGCTCAACGACCAAACCTTCGGAAGCAAAAGTCCCAGCCTTCATTTCAAGCAAACTTTGAAATAGGGAAAGAAGTTTGGAGTCCTGAGACAGTCCAGAAGCCAGTAAGAGACATTGAGGAAAGAGCAAGCGTAGCAGGGGAGCAGACAAAGGAAAACATGGATGAGTACAATGAAGAATTGCATCACGAAGAACAGGCAGGTCCTGAAGGAGAGGTAAATGATGAAAACTCTTTCTCTACATTAGGATTTCCTATTGGAGATCTTCCTAGAGGAGTATCCCCCATGAAAAACATTCCACTCTCAGCATTACCTAATTTTCATGGTTTGTCTTCAGAAGATCCTGATAAATTTCTCTTTGATTTTGATATATTATGCAGAATTTATGATTACGTTTCTAATGCTCAAAAACTGAAGTTATTTCCAACAACACTAAAATGGAATGCACTAAGATGGTTTATGAGTCTTGGAGGCCATGTAGTCACAACATGGGACCAAATGAAACATAAATTCCTGAACCAATACCAGGACTATTGTCGAACAAGAGAAAAGAGGGAGGAACTATTTAAGATGATGCAGAAAGAGGATGAGAATCTGGAGGACTTTGTAGAAAGGCTACAGTATAATCTACAAATATCCAGTCACCCTAATGTAAGTAAGGATATTCTCAAAACTATTTTATTAAAAGGAGTAAGGGATGACTATCTAGATATGTTGAATATGCTTGGAAAAGGGGACATATCTAAGGAATCATATGATGAAATTGTTAATTTATGCAAAAGATGTTCAAGAGGAGCTTCAAGAAATAGATCAAAYAGYAGGGACACCACATTTTCAAGAGTCCAAAAATCAGCCAGTGGGGGAGCAACAAGAGCCGAGATAGGTAATTTACTTGAAGGTTTTAAAACTGAAATGTTAAGCTCTTTTGCCTCACAAATTGACACCCTGCAGATTAAGAGAAAGCAATAAGAAGCAGAAGCAACCCTGTCCATCTTTTGTTCTCAATGCAGAGATAAGCACCCATGAAGAGAATGTCCATTGGACAAAAAACCAATCTGCACCATCTGTGATAAAGATCATGATACCCAACATTGTCCATCTTTACTAGGGATCAAGGCAGCATTACAACCAATGGACGAAGAAGCTAAATCTGTCTATCTGTTGACACAGAGGAGGCAATGGCAACCGCGGGGACAAGGTATGAATCCTAACATGCCATTTGCATCTTCTAATCATTGGAATAATTATCCTTCTTTCAATCAAATG
>JZKD02S2419187.1:375308-389839 GCA_000966675.3 Picea glauca | reverse complement strand
TTGTTACATGCAATTAAGAATTGCATTTTAGGTGTCCAAAACAAATAGAATGTGCAAAAAGTAGGTTAGAAATCAGAAGTAGTTATAGCCATATTAGGTTGTAGAACAGAATGGAATTGATTAACCTCAAATTTAAATCTCCTGATTTTTGCACACATGGAGATTTCCAGCTCCAGCTACTATATAAACCTCTTTGTAATCTTATTGAAGGCATCCAGAATTTTAAGCACATGCTGCTAATTATTATCAATTTAAAAAAGCATTGCATGCATTTCTCAAAAACGGAATCTATAGTCGATTCAGTCTTGACTACAAGACCAACTTCTCTTTTGAATCTTAAGCTAAATGGAACTGGAGGCTCATTTAAGCGCTAACTAGCCCAAATTTTTGAGTCTTGACCTATCACAAGCTCAAACTCTTCCTAAGGCAACATCATCTATGGCAACTCATCTCACTTGCCAATAGTATGGTAATTTGAGGGCCACTGAAAGTGCTCAGTCGGAATTGAACCTGTAGAAGTCAGTAGGGAAGCAAAATTAAAAACCCATCACGGCTCACCTACCACTAGCTTCAGAGGCACAAAATTTGGAACAGAAACAGTAGCATTGAAATTGGAATTAAAAAGAGAGACTAAAACTGGAACGGAAACTGGAGGCACTCAAAATTGATTTGAAATAGAAGTCCTGCTCAAAAGCTTATGCAAGTAGCTGTGTCAAATTGATAGGTATTGCGCACTAGAGATGGGACTCAACTGGGGAGGGGCATTGCTGAGTGCACCAAAGCAATAGGGGAAGTACTACATGAAGCATATAGTGATGTTTCAAATAAAGCTGTAATCTAAAGAACAAGGACATGTTCAAATTTCAAACTGAAAATTGAAGAAAGAGAGTAGAACTTATTGGCACACATTGGTAGTCCTTTTTGTAATGAGTTTTGGTGGAAGATCCAGAGTAAGTTCAGTAACATGCACAAGTTGTGTTAGTTGGCTCTATGTTCTGTTAAAACCTTAATCTAGACTTTCTTTGAGAATATAGTATTGCATTTGGAAAATGTTTGGTAAAAACTTGGACTAAAAGAGGCAGCAAGTTCAGACATGGTTCTATTTCTAGCCAGTTCATAAGAGGCTCAAAGGGTCACTTTCCAGTGGCGTTCAGGAAAAAATTTAGGGATGTTTTTTCCCAAAATGAAAGATTCGCTAATTTCCATTTTTTCTAAAAATGATTCGCCCAAATTCTATAGAATAAAATTATTTTACCTTAAAAATAGCCCAAATTTTATAGAAACTATATAAAATCCTTAGAAATTTGAATATTTTTACAAAAACATCACCAAACATTTTATAGTCTGCATATTAAAGACTAGTAAGAGTCGCCAAGGTTTCTACATTTTGAGATAAATTTCTATCTTGAAAACTATCCCTGGTGGATTTCCTACCAATAATGCATTGTTAAGGCTTTCTTCTGTAATAGTTTTGAATCATGTAAAATGGGAAATCATGTTAATGTCGCCCATTAGGTAAAACATAGTGGAGGGCATTAATCTTTTTTTTATTGAACTTATCTAATTTGCGAAGCTCGAAGGAATATAGGGGAAATACATGTGGCATGGACAGTTTCACTGGTGTGTTGATACCTATGTTGCACAGGGACCCATCCCCCCGCAAAAAAACCATGTACCCGTCATTTGTGTTTCAGGCACCCTTAGGAAACGTCCCCAAACAACTGGGGACTTCATCGGGGACTCAAGGACTTGTTGGCTGTCTCCAAGACGTTCCAGGCAGATTGGATGCCCTGGGCAGATTTTAAGGATGTTTTGGGCAGATTTCAGGGATATTTCTGGCATGTATCTTCAATTTTGACAATGGACATTGATGATTGGACAATATGATCTCATTTTTCCCATCCATTTTTTTTGTATTACACTGAATCTAAATCTGTTGAACAAGTTGCAGCTTAAAACATGTGTTTTGTATGATGGGTACAAATTCACCTTCAACATTATCTTGTGTGACATGGTGCCTGCCCTTGGAAAAAGAAAACTTCAAATTTAAAAGAAGTAAAACAAACATTTAAGATAAAATCTATTTCATCTATGCATATTCAAAGATATTTTCAAAATGCATTATTCTGCATTATCTACAAGTGAAATTGCTAAAATATAGAATGAAAATCCCTCATGAATCTTACAGTAGTTGATATTTTTAGTATTATTGTCGAGATATTTTTTAGATGAAATGGTACATCATGAACAATATTTTGGCAGTCAACAATATTCAGTTCTTCAACTACAAACTTTGAAGAGAAGGTATATTCTCTAGTCGGTCACAAAGACGACTGGTTTAAAGTAGTGTAAGAAGATACTTATTGAAGTTGCATAAATTAAAACAACATAAAAAATGACTGACGGAATCCATTATATTGGACCAAACAACCACTACGTTTGCAACTTTGCTTGGCAAAGCACACTAAACAAGATATGTAAGGCATAGCTATGACCTACATTAGCACAATAGTCAACTCGTCTTCGCTGGTAATGGATAATAAATTGTTGTCCCTCAGGTTATCTTACTAATTTCCAAAACGATGACCTGTCCCAAAATCACTTTCATGTTTCAATATCTGCATTCTCCTTTTCATTGTAGGCTTTCAATGTAGCAAGACAGAAGTATTTACTCTCTTGAACAACAATCATGAAACAAAAATCCTGAATAAGCAGGTATTTGCTCAAGGAATAAGAAACTCTTCATAAATAGCTCAAATGTCATTAAAAAAATAACCACATAGTTGTCAATAATTAAATCAGGATAAAGTGGCAATAAATTAATAGCTGCGATGCTCAAGATGAACTCAGGAATCAGCTGTTTTTTGGTTTTTCCATCAAAAATGCTTGACTTATTTTTTTCCAGCATCTTACAGCAATAATTGAAGGTATTACCAACCAGAAGCTGTTTGCCAAAACAAAGTAAGCCCAATAGTAATATCGACCAGCGGAGAACTTGTCACCTTCCAAAAATGCTGTAACAAAATATACAATGTCACCATAAAGTTGGCCCAAACAAACTGCCAATTGAAGTGTGTAATTGTATGGCTTCCTTGCTGCTATGGCATACCTGTGGCCAATAGAAAAATAGCAAAATTTCAAACTATGACTTGGTTCTTATTTAGTAGGAAGGCTTGCATCCTTGGATTTTATTTTTCCTATTCACTCAACTACAATATCTAGTTGAATAAATGCAATGCAACAGGAAATTTCTTATTTCTCAAATGGTGAAGAGATGCATTGTATGCCTTGTTAATGTGCGCCTTTAATCCTTGCAAATGTATCTAGGCTCAAAATAAATGGGGTTAAATGATGATCGATCACTTGAAATTCCTTGTATGTATATAGTTCTGATAAGGAACCGCATATAATATTTTACAGTAATATTTAACTATTTGAATTTTCAGTGGATCTTAAAGCTATTATTCATAAATCGTTAACACAATGGAAATCATTGAAACGACATAAAAATGTATAACATTTGGTTCATGTTCTTACACAGCAAGAAGGCAGGCAGGTCCCTCTAGTACAGCAGTGATTCCTTCTACTGTAACTACAGCAGAATCTCTTGCTGCATACCTTGAATCACCCTTGCTGTACTCTTTCCCTGCCAATTTATCCACAGCCATAGCACAACCAAGTCAGCAAATTACACCTGAGACAAATTGAGGATGTAAAGATGGTACATTTAATTTTTGGTGAAAGTGAAGAAATTTTATTTCATGAAAAAAGAGAGAGAACTTACAAACTTCCGCCAGGTAAAAAGGAGAGTTGAGCTTGTAAAAGTTTGGAGAGAAAACAAAATACCCTTCGAGAATCAGATGAGTTAACCCAGTAAACGCCCACCAACACATAAGAATTCTATCAATTGATGCAATCCTGGAGCATCTTCCTGGAGCCAAAAAACTCATTTGAGCATTTTTGGAAACCCAAAATATCTTACTTTTTCCTCAAAGCCAAAATGTTTAACACTTGCTTCAAACCATAGTATTATGCATCACCATTTTAGAGTTAATCTGCAGATTGCATTGGAATGTAACAAAGTTGATCTTATGCATTTCATTTTAAAACTGAAAACATTTGAGATTCGAGAATATATTTCATGTACAGATGCCAACTGGTCTATCAGAAAAGTGTTATCCTCTCCACCCAGGTTCAATTCCCACAAGTGACATGTTGAGCTCTTAACAAGTATATTGTTGTAATGGCTTTGAGCCCTGTTGTTGTCCTGGCCTTGTGCCCTGAAGAATCTAGGGTTTACCCTAGGTACCATCCTTGGAATGAGGGAAAGTGCCCAGGGGTTTTCCCCAGGATATGTTACCGGGAAAAATAATATTCCATGTACAGAGTCCAGACAGTAAGGAATAGAAAATATTTGAATATCAATGGCTCAGGTAGTGAGATTGTGAGTATGATTAGTTTGTGAATCCCTGATCTGAATGCTTACCATTGAATTGATAAACTGACCATGATAATCCAATCGCACAGGCTCCAAGAAGAAGCTGAGGGATCATGCGTAGGAGGGGGTGATGTGACTAAGGCACTGATGTCTTTCCTGAGGAGGGTGCCATCCATCAGTCATATTGTTCCTCTATACACTCCAAGCCACCATATTAACTACCTTGAATAGAAAGGGATGTTTATCTTCAAGCTATTTAAGAATTCCTTACTGCTACTTGTTGGTACTTTAAGCCACTACATTTGAATTGGGTCATGAAGTTTCCATCAACCTAACTCTAGCTGACCCACTCTCAGCAACAAACAAACCAATAGTTTCGGTGTTCTGATGCTAACTAATTAAGACTATCCAGAACCAGGGACCAGCCTCTAAGACAACTAGCTTCTCTTTCTCTGAGGAAAAAACTACAACAAAAAAGGCCTTTGGAACATAAGTGGAAGTTGAGAGCATTTAACTCCAGAAAGTCCCAAGCTTCAGTGATACAGTTGAAGAGGATTTTGACAGAGAACCAAAATCCTTTGGAACCTCTACTTGAGAGAGCAAAAAATGTGCTAGAGGAAGACTCACTTATAATTTTGAGAAGGAGAAGATCTGCTTTAGAATTGCAGTTCCAAGGGAGTTTGGACATGGGGACCAAGGAAGAACCTTCTTGAATAGTAAGAGTTCCTACGAACCATTTTACTGAAGTAGAAGCAGACAAAACTAGTGCACCATTTGGTGATTCCTTAGAGACAATGGGAGCAGAGAGAATCGGACCATTCCCCTTATGAGAAGAGTTTTGGAGGGAAGGATTGCCTACTGGCCTGATCTTAGAAGGATTTGAAGAATTCCTAGGGGTACTAAGTGAAGGGGAGACAACCAAAGACTACAAATTGGTGATCAAGGAATCTTACTACAAATTGGTGATCAAGGAATTTTACCACACCTTAAGAGGGATCTTACACTCAAAGAGGAATCTTACTGCACCTTAAGAGGGATCTTACACTCAAAAAGAAATCTTACCACGCCTTCAAAGGGATCTTACACTCAACAAAGAATCTCACCGCACCTTAAGAGGGATCTTACACAAAAGGAATCTTACCGCACCTTAAAAGGGATCTTACACTCAAAAAGGAATCTTACCACACCTTCAAAGGGATCTTACACTCAACAAAGAATCTTACCGCTCCTTAAGAGGGATCTTACACTCAAATAGGAATCTTACCGCACCTTAAGAGGTATATTACACCCAACAAAGAATCTTACCGCACCCTAAGAGGGATCTTACACTCAAAAAGGAATCTTACCACACCTTAAGAGGGATCTTACACTCAACAAAGAATCCTACTGCACCTTAAGAGGGATCTTACACTCAAAAAGAAATCTTACCGCACCTTAAGAGGTATCTTACACTCAACAAGGAATCTTGCCACACCTTAAAAGGGATCTTACACTCAAGCCTCGACGTCGAAATTTCAACCCCACCTTGGAAGAATCGAAAATCCTTTACCTACATTGGCAAAAAAATTGAACAAGGGAATACCTCTCGAAGGAGTACTTTCTTGTGCAAAGATTTTTGTGGAAATAAACACTTACAAAAGACTTCTTGAATATATAAATATCAATGTTGATTGAACCATCTGGAACCGATTCTGGCCTACGAGAATGTGACCTTCAAGTGTAGAAGCTATTACTCGCATAGGCATCTTGCATCTTTCTTCCCCTGCCATAAAACCTCACCTTCCTTCGAATAGAAAGGTACACAGGAGCCAACTAAGAAAAGGAAAAGAAAATGGTTTGAAACAAAAAAAGGACATTCTCACAAAATACTGAAATGAAAAATGTTGTCTAAACACAAAAATTGTCACATATATAAATGGGCTATTTTGTATGTAAGCTAATTAATTTGTAAAGTAATAAGTTAAAGTTATGGTTCTAGCCTCTAGGTTCTTAGGATATTCGTTGTATCATTGTACAAGGCAACTTATGTTAAATAAGACCTAAATAGAGTGATTAGTATTAATAAAGGCATAGTTACCCTATAAAGGTAACTTGGGCTTAGGGATTCACTCCCATTTCTGTATA
Source organism: Picea glauca (assembly GCA_000966675.3). NCBI lineage: Eukaryota > Viridiplantae > Streptophyta > Pinopsida > Pinales > Pinaceae > Picea > Picea glauca. The sequence continues at coordinate 383,277 of JZKD02S2419187.1, read as the reverse complement.
AAAAGGGGATTTTCCCCGTCTCTATGTAATCGAAGTCTATCTATCAATCAATCAAATCATATTACTCTTTTTGGAGTTCTTCCTCCAAGAATCCAGATATGCAGAAGTAATTCAATCTTGGGTGGGCAGGTGCTCCCCATCCTTTTGTGATTTTGGTGCATTCATCAATATCTCCCACTTTTATTTCTTCTATTGTGAACTTCTTTCTGCTATTATTTCATATCCATATCATTAGTTTGTTGCAGGAGTGTCTATTTTGCACTTTGGAGACATTACAAGTGGTATCAGAGCAATGATTATGTGCAGCGTGCACAGAAAAAGATACGTAAATTGCAAAAGCCATAACTTTTGACAGCAAACTCAGAACAGGGAAAAGGCAACATCATTTGAAAGTGGGCTCCGAGAGCCTTCAGAAAACTGGTCATAATAGAAATTCTGAGCAGAATCAAGAAAGTTATGGCTCATCAAAGTCAACCTTCTGGAATTGTCATTTTTGCAGGAGGAAACAGTAGACTAACTTGCAAATGACAACTCTTTGCTCAGACCTCTGAATCAGGAGATTCAAAGGTGGTTTGGAAGATAGTCAAGAGAAGCATCCATAGATAAATTCAGCCCAATTGGACTAGTGGTTGCAAAGATATGAATATTTGAAGTAAGGGTACTCAAAAGCCTTGATTGCTGACATTTTTGAACTTTCATGTTAAAAAGCTGATATTTTTGTTACTTTTGGATACTGGCTACAAATATTCACTACGGATTACATGTTCATAAAAATAAATTAAAAATTCAACAAAAGTAATCAATGAAAATAATAAGATAAGATAATTATATTATTGTACAACAAATGACCACAAAAGTATGTCTATGGAATTAACAGATACACCCAGTGTAAATACGATGTGAGAGTATAAAAGCAGCTCCTAGATCAATACTAAGAGCAAAAAACAAAAAGAAGGAAACAGAACTAACAATAATAAGATAAGATAATTATATTATTGTACAACAAATGACCACAAAAGTATGTCTATGGAATTAACAGATACACCCAGTGTAAATACAATGTGAGAGTATGAAAGCAGCTCCTAGATCAATACTAAGAGCAAAAAACAAAAAGAAGGAAACAGAACTAAGTGCCTAGATAACAACTATAAACTAACAGTCTAACAAAAAGATAAGATAGTGTAAATGCAGTGATATAGTAAGAGGGCCAGGGACTGGAGATATCGGTGCTGTGTGAGAGGGAGAGAGATGATGTCAAATCCTGCCGGTCCTGATGGCAGAGGGCAAGGGAGGGAACCAAGAGGTGGGCTCACTGTCGGAATCATCAATCACTGTGAAAGGGGCCGATGCAATGGCTGATGATATCCTGCAGGTAGTGACCAGGGCTGAGGGGACCCTGTTGTACAAAAGCACATAAAAGGAACTAGATGGCGAAAGATATTGTTGGAAAAAGACGCAAGAAGAATATGAAGAAGAAGATGATTGGCTAGACTTAGATGATCAATTCATTGCCAATATGAGGAATATTGAAATTATTGAGATTAATCATGTACAAGTGGAAAAGATCCAAGACTTTCAATCCTCTCCAACAAGAGCAGCTCTGCACGTGTGTGGTTGAAATGTTTGATGAAATGTCTAAGCCATACACGGATCCATATGACCCATTTGAGTATTTCCAACCAAGAGCAATTTTCAACTTCATCCATCAAGAAGATTGATGAAGACTACTCTTCGAGCTCCCATCATTTCAAATAGGTTCACAAGAAGCTCTCCCAACCAAAATCTATGTTTTGGCACACATGAATTTCACCAAGCATAAGAAGAGGATGAAGACAAATGGAATAACTACTATTTGGTCCTCAAGCTTTGGGGACAAGGCTTCTCAAGAGGGAGGGCACATTGTGTGTATAAACACAACAGTTTTGACGTATGCAAATGAGTTAGTTTATACATGTCATCATGATTAAACCATATTGGTGCTACCCTAGTAGGATTAATGACTTATCTCCTTATACAGAAGGCTTAGTGACGGTATGAATGAAATACTGATATGGGTAAGGCTAATCTTCACATGAATCCCAAATTCTACAAAAGAATCACAGAAGCAATTAATCATGCGATCCCTACGGAAGGCCACAGAAGACTTTTCTTATGTCATCTTGAGCGAATCTGATTTTTGAAGGGGAAGAAAGAGACTTGTATTCAGAAACCGGTACAAGAGTACGAGGATGTAAGCATCCAATGCCCCGCATTTTGCAAACCCTGATCTTCTTTTGTTTGACTAGATCGGAGATAGCTCAGTAGGCACATCACCAAGCAAGCAGTAATACTGCCTGCTGATTTTCACCATATGCTCTGAGAGGCGTTGCTCATTTTTTGAACATAGCCAAGTATGAACTACAGAAAAAAACAATGGTCAACGTCTTCTTGAAAAGAAACAGACTGAAATGAAACAAACAAGCAACAGATCTGAATAAAAATCTGATTTTGGTGGCCTTCAAACATTTGGGTGTGCTTGTTTGTCTCAATTTTCATGAATATGAATGCAGAAAGAACGGATGAAGAATAGATGATGATACCTGAGATGAACCAGATGAAAGTAACAACGAGGACAGATGCAACCCCATACACACCCACAATCTGGGATTGGGTGAGGAAGAGAGGCACATATCCAGGCAGTTGCAGGTCCTCTGGATAATAGGGATGACCACCCATTTCGCTTCTTCTCAATGAATCTCCAGCAATCGCCTGATCTTCTTGTTCCCCTTTCACAGTTTGGAGGTTTCGAGGGAAGTAAATGTCGTATTGTTTAGCAGTATTGGCCTTCACCTGCCCTAAAAGCGGACTGTCCACTCCAATTGTGTTCAGATTTGGCTAGGGTTCTTAACTCTCAAATCCCACCGTGTCAGAACGATAGAAGTTAGGCACTTTTTGTACCTATTTTTTTAACTGAAGAAATATATTAAAAAATGTTTTGGAATTAAAATTTATATATATCCAGGCTTTATGTATCTCAGAACGATGGCAGTTGGCACCTCTTTTTAGAAAAAATATATAAAATACGTTTTGGAGGTAAAATTTATATATCTTATGTATGGGTTAAAAGTAAGTTGCCTCATACCACGTGAAATTGGGACATTGAGTATCTATCGGATATTAGATATTAGTTATTGGTTAAAACTGTGTTTTGTGTTTTTGGTATAAAGTAAGGTTTTAAAATGTTTTTGTATAGTTAAGAGTTAGTGTTTTTTATTTAAAAAAATTGGGTAATGTCAAGAGGTTTATAAGGTTATTAGTATATTATTATAGGTGGTCAAGTTTTGTTTCTACACAATGTTGCATTTGTACATAAAGTAGATTTGAGGATGTTATTAGAGAGGTCAAATTTTGTTTATACAAAATGATGCATTTGTACATCAAAGTAGATTTAAGGATGCTTGCATTTGTACATAAAGTAGATTTGAGGATGTTATTAGAGAGGTCAAATTTTGTTTATATAAAATGATGCATTTGTACATCAAAGTAGATTTAAGGATGCTATTAGAGAGGCACCTTAAGTATCAAAAAATTCCATGCTTCAAAACAAAATAGTGAAATTAGTAGCAAAACAGCTTAGATATGTATCTTAGAGATGGTTTAAGGTAGAAATTGTATGTATTTTAGAATTGTAATTTTAAGAAAGTAGAGTATGATATGGAGCCTAAGAAATTCAAAACAAACAAACAAAAAACAGAAATGATATCATTGTGCACAAATATCCTAAAATGGGAAATGGTAATTAATGTACTTATCAGATGTATTATAGACTTTTGAACGGCGTTGGCTAAACGTTCTACCTTTTGGGTTTTTTGGCAAGAATTTGTCAGAATCCGACGATCTAAATTTGGACAAAATCTCTATTTTTTGTTGTTTAAATTGTTTTTTTGAATGCATAAATGGATTCAGCGTGTTGAAAAACCCCTGGAACACTTGGATTATACAAACTTAGCCACTCAAATCTGCAGATCCAACCATTCATCACCGGATTTCGGGCAAAATCAAACGGAAAAAGTGGCCAGAAAACCCCCAAAAGGTAGAGTCTAAACTAGTTTTAAGCACATTTTTAAGTATATTTTGACACAAAGTATAAGTATGATGGACTAATAAAAACACAAGTCAAAGTGTCATGCTACGTAGAAATCCAGTAATACGGTGTAGAAGGCCTCGAATTTGATTATTGTAATGTTTTGTCTAATGTTACTAATTATGATAACAGTTATAGTGTTTTCTATGGTTAAATTTTGATTGAGCTATATATAATTGTTTAATAATGTAGATTATGATCATTTCCATTGTGCTTACTTTGAGCTTAATGGATAACCCCTTCTACATTACTTGAACATACTATTATATAAAAAAACAATATGCAATGTGTTTCAATATCTATTTTACTAAAATGACTTGTTATACTAAAATCTTTAATTATATAATTCATCATTCAAATTTTAAATCAAGATTCCTATTTTTTATATTTTAATTAAGTTTATTCTTTTTATTAGATCAAAAGTGTTGGGTAATTCTAACATAAGAACTACTACTTGTTGGCTTTAAGCAAAGAAATTTTTGATGTAAAACTTTGACAAATAATGATTGGCAAGAAAATGTAATTTAGAAAGAGCAACTTAATATCATATATATTATTTGTACAATAGAAGAACACTTTATAGAAAGGAGTTTGCTTTCTTTTCAAGTGATTCAATCATAAGGAAAAGATACAAAGGCATTGCTTGATAAAAACTCGAATCAAAATTATCCATGATTGTTGCAGAATCAAAGATATGTAAGTTCAGTGATAATGTTGGGCATAATCATATATATATATAATTAAAGTGAAATATATGTCATTGAATATGTGGATTATTAGAATTATGTGGTTAATCGAAATTATAAAAAAGATGATTACAAATTTATTAAATTTTTCAAGAATATTTTATATTCATTAGAAATTAATTACTTATCTTTTTTTTAATTATATATAAAATAAAAAATGTGATTCATAATTTTTAGATTAAAACATAAAATATATTAATGTTGTGCTTCATAATTTTTAGATTAAAACATAAAATATATTAATGTTTTTAAATATAATGAAATAAAATTTAGATTATTTAAAGTTTGTTTAAAAATATTTTTTATTTATATTTAAATTTTTTTTTATAAATTGTTAAATAAAAAATTAGTTTTATCCTAAATACGAATGTAATAACCTTTTCATAGACAATAACATAATTATAGATTAATAACACTTTTATGGATTAAATTGAGGTCTCTTTTCCCAAATATTTAAAAAGTTTGTGGTGGTGTATTGTTCAAAAACAACTATGCATGGATGGCTACCCTGACTTGTTAACTTATGTTAACATGATTACATGTTTTTATGTCATTGAATTAAAAATTTTATAAATAAATTAACTTAATTTGAAATTTGTTATATTTTTAATATGTATTAAAATTAACATAATTTAATTCAATGTATGATTAGTTAAGAATGAATTTAGTTTTTGATTAATTTAATTTCAATTTTAAATTTTGCATCCAACTAGTGTCTACACTTGAAATTTGAGTAACTCTATTAAGGAGATAAGTCCAAGATACATTAAAAAAAATAGTTTTCGTCCTTTCCCTCCAAAAATATTTACCCTTATGGTTGACATCATCATCTTGAATTATATTGGTTGTTTTAAAGTTGATTTTGATAGTACATTTATTGTTTTGAGATCCATTTTTTACCTCAAAATTCCCCTAATGCCCAAGACCTGCTTCTTGAGACTAGAAAATAATTGACGGGATGACATCATATGTCGAGATACCCCACTATCCACATACCACACATCCCTCGGAAGCATGCTAGTAGAAAGACAAGATACCAATGAGAACTCATTTTCAAATTTGACAGCAACTCATTCATCTAATTCGTGCAAACGATGCTACCTCCTTCTGATATTGCTTCCCTTTACCCTTCTTCTTCTATGGACACTATGATGCATAATGACCATGCTTATGACACGAAGCACTTGATTTTACTCAAGTCCTTCTTTCTTGGTTGTGAGGTTGACTCCTCTCTCTTTCCCTTACCCTTATTGAGTCCTTTACCTCTTCCCTTATTTGACTAACCAAATAGAGCTAGGTTCTCATCACCCTTCTTGTTGGCCTTTGACTCCATCCAAGTCTTCTCCTGGATATAGTCATCCCATGGCTTCTCAAAGTAGGAAGGTTCTCCTAAGCACAAATACCTTTGAAAAATGGTTCCTGAGAAGTTGGGAATCCATTCAAATGCCATATTCACTGGCTTTGCATCTAATAATAATAATAATAATAATAATAATCTATTTTAAGGTCACAGCCAAGCTAGCCACCAAATTGGTGTATGAGACCCCCTTGTTTGTGGGACAAGGGACTCCCTCCACACAACGATTTGACTGCTACAAGTTGATCACGAACATGTGTGACCTTCATAAGGTAGTTGGTTATTGATTATGATCTGATCATCTCTTTGGATTTGAGTTTGTTCCACAAGTTCATCTTCCTAATTATGTTTTCACTCTGGTATCGACTTACCAGGGCATTGAACATTTCCTTGGTTGTATTCTTCTTGAATATATGAGGGATCAAATGATCTTTATGGCATCCAAGATCATTTGCTTGGGCTTCACTTCCCTCTTCTTGTGAGCTACCAATTGTTGTGGATCTATAGGCGAAAGCAAAAGGTCCTTGACAATATCCCAAAGATCATTCTCTTCCAATAAGATGTTGTTGATTGTTGGTTTTGTGTTCTGAATCTTATAGGTAGTCCAGTTCCTTTGTGATTTTATTCTTGAGTACCTCTAACTATTTCTACATAGGTGCTTTGTTCTACTTCCTACTCTTTTGTCTTGGAGCTTGAACCTTTATCGGTAAGCATCTGGTTGTATCCTAGCCCGGACTTGTCATAGTATGGCCTTTGACTGTTGATGATCTCATCCAATATCTTGGTGTTATTCTGCTGCATGTCTTTCTTCTGAAGATCTTTTCTTAAGGTGACTATTTATGCTTCCAAAATTGCAATCATCTTCTCCTTATCTTCTAAATGATTTATAAGTGTTTCTTCAATGCTTATGCCTTCTTCTACCTGAATTTTTAACTTCGTGATTATCTGCTCGATTTCTTCTGAGTTGGATTTTTGAGATCCTTCTTTCTTCTTTAATTCTTCCTTGAGTGACTTGATTTTCTTTCTTTCTTTCCCTAGTTCTTTTAAGGAACTGATTAATTGTGCTCTGAGATCCACTTCACCTTCTTCTCCAAAATATTCTTCATCATATTATACTACCATGAAGAGTAGTCTTTATGAATCATTGTCATTGTCATCATCCTCATTTGATGAGGAGTTGTCTTCCTTTGAGTAGAATTTTTTCTTGAAGAAATTATTTTTGTTCCTTCTCTTGTCTCCCTTTCGATTTTTCTTTTTCTTCTTAGATATTCCTATTCATTACTACCTTTATTCTTAGCATAAGGACATTTAGAAAAAAAAATTGACCAATACCATCACAATTAAAACATTTTAATGGAAGCATACCTTTGTACTTATCGGTTCCTCTTTTCAACTTTCTCACAAAGTTTGTTGCTTCTTCATCTTCCTTTGAATCATCACTATAGCTAGAATCTAGTTTTGACTTTGGCTTGTTCTGCTTCGTTGTCTTCGTGGATTCCTTGAACATTGCTTCCTTCGTGATTGATTTATCTTGTTCTATTCTCAAATCATAGGATGTGAATATTCCATGTAGCTCATCCATGCTCAAACTATCAAGATCAATTCTTTCTTTCAAGGATGATATTTTAGGATCAAATCTCATAGGAAGAGATCTTAGAACCTTTTGAACAATCATTGATTCATCAACTTCTTCTCCCAGTCCTCTATTGGTATTCATTGTTTCTTCAACTTGTAGAAAGTAGG
>JZKD02S2419187.1:354059-365776 GCA_000966675.3 Picea glauca | reverse complement strand
ATATTGGTTGTTTTAAAGTTGATTTTGATAGTACATTTATTGTTTTGAGATCCATTTTTTACCTCAAAATTCCCCTAATGCCCAAGACCTGCTTCTTGAGACTAGAAAATAATTGACGGGATGACATCATATGTCGAGATACCCCACTATCCACATACCACACATCCCTCGGAAGCATGCTAGTAGAAAGACAAGATACCAATGAGAACTCATTTTCAAATTTGACAGCAACTCATTCATCTAATTCGTGCAAACGATGCTACCTCCTTCTGATATTGCTTCCCTTTACCCTTCTTCTTCTATGGACACTATGATGCATAATGACCATGCTTATGACACGAAGCACTTGATTTTACTCAAGTCCTTCTTTCTTGGTTGTGAGGTTGACTCCTCTCTCTTTCCCTTACCCTTATTGAGTCCTTTACCTCTTCCCTTATTTGACTAACCAAATAGAGCTAGGTTCTCATCACCCTTCTTGTTGGCCTTTGACTCCATCCAAGTCTTCTCCTGGATATAGTCATCCCATGGCTTCTCAAAGTAGGAAGGTTCTCCTAAGCACAAATACCTTTGAAAAATGGTTCCTGAGAAGTTGGGAATCCATTCAAATGCCATATTCACTGGCTTTGCATCTAATAATAATAATAATAATAATAATAATCTATTTTAAGGTCACAGCCAAGCTAGCCACCAAATTGGTGTATGAGACCCCCTTGTTTGTGGGACAAGGGACTCCCTCCACACAACGATTTGACTGCTACAAGTTGATCACGAACATGTGTGACCTTCATAAGGTAGTTGGTTATTGATTATGATCTGATCATCTCTTTGGATTTGAGTTTGTTCCACAAGTTCATCTTCCTAATTATGTTTTCACTCTGGTATCGACTTACCAGGGCATTGAACATTTCCTTGGTTGTATTCTTCTTGAATATATGAGGGATCAAATGATCTTTATGGCATCCAAGATCATTTGCTTGGGCTTCACTTCCCTCTTCTTGTGAGCTACCAATTGTTGTGGATCTATAGGCGAAAGCAAAAGGTCCTTGACAATATCCCAAAGATCATTCTCTTCCAATAAGATGTTGTTGATTGTTGGTTTTGTGTTCTGAATCTTATAGGTAGTCCAGTTCCTTTGTGATTTTATTCTTGAGTACCTCTAACTATTTCTACATAGGTGCTTTGTTCTACTTCCTACTCTTTTGTCTTGGAGCTTGAACCTTTATCGGTAAGCATCTGGTTGTATCCTAGCCCGGACTTGTCATAGTATGGCCTTTGACTGTTGATGATCTCATCCAATATCTTGGTGTTATTCTGCTGCATGTCTTTCTTCTGAAGATCTTTTCTTAAGGTGACTATTTATGCTTCCAAAATTGCAATCATCTTCTCCTTATCTTCTAAATGATTTATAAGTGTTTCTTCAATGCTTATGCCTTCTTCTACCTGAATTTTTAACTTCGTGATTATCTGCTCGATTTCTTCTGAGTTGGATTTTTGAGATCCTTCTTTCTTCTTTAATTCTTCCTTGAGTGACTTGATTTTCTTTCTTTCTTTCCCTAGTTCTTTTAAGGAACTGATTAATTGTGCTCTGAGATCCACTTCACCTTCTTCTCCAAAATATTCTTCATCATATTATACTACCATGAAGAGTAGTCTTTATGAATCATTGTCATTGTCATCATCCTCATTTGATGAGGAGTTGTCTTCCTTTGAGTAGAATTTTTTCTTGAAGAAATTATTTTTGTTCCTTCTCTTGTCTCCCTTTCGATTTTTCTTTTTCTTCTTAGATATTCCTATTCATTACTACCTTTATTCTTAGCATAAGGACATTTAGAAAAAAAAATTGACCAATACCATCACAATTAAAACATTTTAATGGAAGCATACCTTTGTACTTATCGGTTCCTCTTTTCAACTTTCTCACAAAGTTTGTTGCTTCTTCATCTTCCTTTGAATCATCACTATAGCTAGAATCTAGTTTTGACTTTGGCTTGTTCTGCTTCGTTGTCTTCGTGGATTCCTTGAACATTGCTTCCTTCGTGATTGATTTATCTTGTTCTATTCTCAAATCATAGGATGTGAATATTCCATGTAGCTCATCCATGCTCAAACTATCAAGATCAATTCTTTCTTTCAAGGATGATATTTTAGGATCAAATCTCATAGGAAGAGATCTTAGAACCTTTTGAACAATCATTGATTCATCAACTTCTTCTCCCAGTCCTCTATTGGTATTCATTGTTTCTTCAACTTGTAGAAAGTAGGCTACAATGTCTTCATCTAATTCCTTCATCTTCAATTGCTCAAACTTCACTCTAAGGATTTGAAGCTTAGCTCCCTTGACTTTGTCACCTCCTTCGTAAATATTTTGAAGTTTATCCCAGAGATCCTTTGCAGTCTTGCAATGCATAACCTTGACACAAATTGAATTATCTAGACTTCTTAAAATGGTTCCTTTAGCCTTTGAATTGCTTTCATTGAGTTTCATTCCATATTTTTCAGTTGGGGGAGTGGTTGGTGTTGTATATCCATCTACTGCTGACTTCCAAACATCAAATCCCCATGCCTGTAAAAAGGTTTCCATCCTTTTATTCCAAAATGCATAGTTTTGTCCATCAAACCTTGGTTCTCCAATCTTAGTGTATTCCATGATCTCCTTCCAGTGGTTAAATTGTTTCTAGAAGGACCTGTTGTGATACCAATTGTTGGAATACTAGGGGGGGAGGTGCTATGGGGAAAAATCCCCCTAATCCGGGTTTAGCGACTGTTAAATTTTGAGCTTGATTTCTTATGCGGATTAATTCTTTTATTTTTTCAACACTTTGATTCCAAATTAATACACTTCAACAATACCAAATCATAATTGAATAGCAATAACTATGTAGATAAGTAAGCATGCACATCAACAACACATATACCCTGGGGAAACCCTGTATAGGGAGAAAAACCCCAGCAAACGATATTCCTTTATTGCATTAATAATGTAAGATCACTTACAAATATCCACCATGAATGTTCTGCTCTTAAAGAGCTTGCCAAGATGACTCTGACCTGACAAAGACCTAAGAGACCTTGCTGAAATACACCTCTGATATGTTGCCTCTATTGTTGATATACAACACTGATATGTTGTTGATATATGCCTCTAATATGCAGCCTCTATTGTTGATATACAACATTGATATGTTGCTTTGGTATGCTGCCTCTTTATCACTGATATGCTCCTATATTGCTTCTCCCTTAACCTGCATATCAAAATTGTGTTGAAGAGAGGGGTCTTCCTCTGCTTATATAGGCTGAAGAGGAGAAGAGGAGAGACTCTAAATAGTAACATGTTTGCATGCTTTAATCATAACTCAGCTTCATACTTTAGTTCGAACTTAGAACTAGACTTGAGACTAGTATACTTTAGTTCGAAAATAGAACTAGACTTGATTTAGTTTCAACTCAGTTTTACACTTTAGTTTGAAAATAGAACTAGACTTGAGACTGGTATACTTTAGTTCGAAAATAGAACTAGAATTTAGACTTCAATTACAACTCAACATTACACTTTAGTTCGAAAATAGAACTAGACTTAAGACTTCATTTGCAACTCATCATTACACTTTAGTTCGAAAATAGAACTAGACATAAGACTTCAGTTACAACTCAACACTACACTTTAGTTCTAAAATAGAACTAGACTTAAGACTTCAGTTACAACTCGACTCTTTACAAGGCAATTCAAAATTCTCTTCATGGTGGATAATGTTACACGTGCCAACGCACTAGATCAATACATTTATATCATTTGCAATATTAGGAATAATGTTTGTTTCTAGCTCATAGGAATTTTATATTCAACCTAACTTTTGCTAGATGCCTTGACTTTTGCTCATGGCTCACAAGGCTTGACTAGGCTCACAGAGGTTGTACGTTCCCCCTGACTTTTGCACTAGTATGTCTATGCTCACAGAGGTTGTACGTTCCCCTTGACTTTTGCACTAGACTGTCTATGCTCATAGAGGTTATATGTTCCCCCTGACTTTTGCATTAGACTCACATAGCATCTCACTCGTCCTGACTTTTGCATTAGACTCACATAGAATCTCACTCGTCCTGACTTTTGGCTTGACTCACAGAGGTTGTACGTCCCCCTGGCTTTTGTCAATACCTCAGAAGACTGGTTGATTCTCCAAATCTCCCTAGCTAGCCTCAGGGTGGCCCATATGGCCTCTCATTAGAGAATGACTATCGATGTTGCCAAATTTAACACTCCCTCTCAACGAGGGAGTCATTCTCAGCCACACCAAGCTTGCCTCTCAGCTGCACAAACTGTCTCGAGGTCAGAGGCTTGGTCATTATATCAACTACCTGCTCGCTCATGGCTATGTACTGTAACTTTACAGTTTTTCTCTGGACCAAGTCTCGAATGTAGTGGTACCTCATGTCAATATGTTTTAACTTGTGAAATATGGGGTTCTCTGTCAATTTTATGCAACTTTGATTATCACAGTGAACCACCGTCATCTCCATCTTCTCACCAAACAACCCAGAAACCAATTTTCTGAGCCATATTGCTTCCTTGCCAGCATCGCTTGCTGCAATGTACTCAGCCTCCATTGTACTATGTGCAATGGATCCTTGCTTTCGACTTGACCAAGAGATCATAGCGGATCCTAAACTGAAGCAGTATCTGGAAGTACTCTTCCGATCCATTGGGTTTCCTGCCCAATCAGCATCTGCATACCCATGCAAAAATAAACTACCACTGGATGTATATTTCAGACCATAAGTAATGGTCCCTCTGAGATATCTCAAGATGTGCTTTGCTGCCACCGAGTGTCTTTGTCTCGGTTCAATCATGAACTGACTCATTACAATCACTACATAGAATATATATGGCCTAGTGTGGATCATGTACATCAATGATCCAATCATCTGCCTATACATGGTGGGATCCACCAAATTTGAACATGTATCAAAATCACGCAGCTTCCTCAGGTTGGTAATCATTGGAGTAGACATGGATTTGCAATCAATCGTACCAAACCTCTTTAGTACATCCACTGTGTATTTTCCTTGTGCCAGAAATATCTCGCCATGTCTTTGTCATACTTCCAATCCTAGGAAGTAATGCATCAAGCCTAAGTCTTTCATCTCGAATTATGAGGTTAGCTCCCTCTTACACCAGGTTGTTAGCCCTTCATCTCCCGTTAGAAATAGATCATCAACATACATGATTAGTATAACAGGTTGGTTACCTCTTACCTTGGAGTACATATTTGCATCAACATCACTTTTCTGAAATCTCAGGCTTTTAAGAAAGCCATCAATCATGTCATACCAAAATTTGGGAGCCTGCTTAAGACCATACAAGGCCTTCCTTAGCTTGCATACATGAGTGCCTTTGTTATGCAGTACAAAACCATCTGGTTGTTCTAAAAAGACCTCATGTTCAATCTTTCCATTCAAGAATGTTGTTTTTACATCCATCTGATGTAGCTTCCAACCAAGAACGGGAGCTAAAGCAATAATAGTTCGAATGGAGGTATACCTGGCTACATGGGAAAAAGTCTCTTCGTGGTCGATTCCTTCTTTCTGAGTGAAGCCTCTGACTATACATCTTGCTTTGAACTTTTCCACACTCCCATCAGATGCATGTTTGATCTTATAAATCCATTTGAAAGAAACCATTGATTTGTCTTTTGGCCTCGACACAATGTCCCAAACATTATTCTTTATAATAGACCTATATTCCTCAAGCATGTCATCCTTCCATACTTGTAATTTATCTGCTTCTTCAAATGAAGAAGGTTCGACATCACTAATGTTGTTGATTAGTGCAACATAGCCTTCAAATCTATGATGCCTCTTCCTTTCCCTGAAAGTTCCTTTGGGAGGAGCTATCCTTTCTGCTTCCCGCACTATTTCTTTAAGCCACCCTGGCTTCCTTTTGGCTGGAAGTTCTTCGAGAGTTCTTTCTAACACTTCAACAGGTTCTAGGGGCTCATTGCTTGGCCCTTCACGAGGTTCCTCCCTATAATCATCTGACTCTTCATTTTCAGAAGAGGGTGAAGTTGGTTGAACTATTTTTTATTCCTATTGAAGCTCTCTGGATTTCTTAAATGTGTATTCCTCATGGAAAGTCACATCTCTGCTTACCTTTATTTGCCTCTGACCTGGTACATAAATCATGTAATCTTTGGAGTTCTCACTGTACCCCACAGAACCCTTTTCTTGCCAGAGGGTTCCATCTTTGTCCTCTTTTCCTTAGGGACATGAATATACATAGGACACCCAAATATCCTTAGATGCCCTACTTCAGGTTTGATCCTTGAGAAGACCTCTTCAAGAGTCTTGTCCTTCAAGATAACACGTGGACACCTGTTCTAAATATACATGGATGTGGAGGTAGCTTCTGCCCATAAAGAATTTGGCAGATCTTGGTCAAACATCATTTCTTTCGTTGCCTCACAAATTGTATTTTTCCTCTCAACAACTCCATTTTGATGAGGGTTATATGGCACGGTCAACTGTCTCTTGATTCCTGCTGACTTGCAGAAATCCTCAAATTGGAGAGATTCAAACTCTCCTCCATTGTCTGTTCTAAGGATTTTGATGTGTCTCCCTGTCTGCTTTTCAATAAAGGCTTTATACTCTTTGAATTTATCAAATGTGTCACTTTTAGCTTTAAGGAAATATATCCAACATTTGCTTGAGTAATCATCAATAAAAATGACATAATACAAACAACCACTGAGTGAGGGAGATGACATGGGACCACATACATCATAATGAACCAAATCTAAGATGCCCCGAGCTCTGTTGTCACTACTAGGAAATGCTTTCTTTATATTTTTACCTAGCATGCATCCCTTACAAATTTCATTTTTACTAAGAGAAATAGAGGGCATGCAACATACCATGTTTTGTAGATCTGGAAGAGCTTTGTAATGAACATGTCCAAGTATTTTGTGCCACAACTCGTTGAAGCTAGTCGCATCATGAGCCAATGCCTGAACTGACTATCTTGACATGACGTACAATCCTCCACTGCAAGTTACAATGGGTTATGTTGTACTTAAGTGGCTACCTTTAGCCCATAGTAATGCCTTCCCGTCCTTGAAGATCACCCAATATCCCTTGTCCTCAAGGGTTACAACTAATAGTAGATTCTTCTTGAGCCCTGGAACATATAATACTTCATCAATATGAAGTATAGCCCCAGATTCCAATCTAAATGAGATAGAGCCTACTCCCTCTATCTTGTAACATTTGTCATCCCCAAGCTCAACCTGCTCTGCAAAAGTTTTTGTCTCGAAATCTGAGAGGATCTCCTTGTACCCTGTCATGTGCTTTGATGCACCATTGTCTACTAACCAAGTTTTTGGCCCTGTTAAAACTGAACTAGATAAGGCAGAAACCAAGTAATATTCTTTTCTATTTTCTTTCTCATTAGAAGGACTTTTTTTATTTCTTTTGGATTCATCATCCTCGGCAGTTGAGGCATGATGTTTCCCTTTCCTTGGATATTTCTTTCTAAACCAACAATCTTTAGCAAAATGACCCAACTTATTACAACTAAATCATTTAATCTTAGATGTATCAATATTCTTTCCTTTGAATGTACCTTTGGTGTTTGGCTTCCTTTGAGAGCCTTTCTAGAAAGTGCCTTTCTTCTTTCCCTTGAATCTTGATGCTAAATCTCAGTGATCTTCTTTCGTTGGCTCACTCTTGGTAGTTGTGTGACTCTCCTCCTGGAGGCAATCATGCCATAACCTCTCAAACGTGGGCTGAATCTCTCTCCCACTTACACTGGATAAGAAGGTCTCCCATGAAGAAGGAAGACCATAAAAAATGGCCTGCACTAAATCATCATCGTCCACTATCACCCCTATGACCAAAAGTTGATCTCTGATCTGGGCTATCCTGGAACATAAAGATGCCACTGATTCACCTTTCTCTATCTTCAAATACTTAATCTTGTGCTTAAGTGTCCTCTTCTGACTTGGAGCCTATTTCTCATACAGATTCATCAAGGTATCCATACAATCCTTGGCAGTCATTAACAAAGTCATTGTAGGCATTATATTGTCTTTGATTGAGTCAAAGATGATTTTCTTGGCCTTTTCTTGACTCTTCCTGAAGGCCGCTCTTCCTTCATTATTCGTGGGTTCCTCCACTACTATGGTCACATACTGCTCAAGATCATGCTCCTATAAGATATTTGTTATCCGGAGCTTCCACACATTGAAGTTGGTAGCTCCTTCGAGCCTATCCTCGGCCCTGACTGACATGGAGGATGCCATGGACTTCACACTGGAAACTTAATCAAGCTAGCTTGGATATGTGTGTATATGCTGCTGCACTTCAACATGTTTAATACACCCTAAGCTCTGATACCATGTTAAATTTTGATCTTGATTTCTTATGCAGATTAATTCTTTTATTTTTTCAACACTTTGAATCCAGCTTAATACACTTCAACAATACCAAATCATAACTGAGTAGCAATAACTATGTAGATAAGTAAGCATGCACATCAACAACACATATACCCTGGGGAAACCCTGTACAGGGAGAAAAACCCCAACAAACGATATTCATTTATTGCATTAATAATGTAAGATCACTTACAAATATCCACCATGAATGTTCTGCTCTTAAAGAGCTTGCCAAGATGACTCGGACCTGACAAAGACCTAAGAGACCTTGCTGAAATACACCTCTAATATGTTGTCTCTATTGTTGATCTACAACACTGATATGTTGTTGATATATGCCTCTGATATGTAGCCTCTATTGCTGATATACAACAATGAGATGCTGCTTTGGTATGCTGCCTCTTTATCACTGATATGCTCCTCTATTGCTTCTCCCTTAACCTGCATATCAAAACTGTGTTGAAGAGAGGGGTCGACCTATGCTTATATAGGCTGAAGAGGAGAAGAGGAGAGACTCGAAATAGTAACCTGTTTGCATGCTTTAATCATAACTCAGCTTCATACTTTAGTTCGAACTTATAACTAGACTTGAGACTAGTATACTTTAGTTTGAAAATAGAACTAGACTTGAGACTTCACTTTCAACTCATATTTACACTTTAGTTCGAAAATAATACTAGACTTGAGACTGGTATACTTTAGTTTGAAAATAATACTAGACTTGAGACTGGTATACTTTAGCTTGAAAATAGAACTAGACTTGAGACTTCAGTTACAACTCAACATTACACTTTAGTTCAAAAATAGAACTAGACTTAAGACTTCAGGTGCAACTCAACATTACACTTTAGTTCAAAAATAGAACTGGACTTAATACTTCAATTACAACTCAACATTACACTTTAGTTCTAAAATAGAACTAGACTTAAGACTTCAATTACAACTCGACTATTTACAAGGCAATTCAAAATTCTCTTCATGGTGGATAATGTTACACGTGCCAATGCACTAGATCAATACATTTATATCATTTGCAATATTAGGAATATCGTTTGTTTCTAGCTCATAGGAATTTTATATTCAACCTAAATTTTGATAGATGCCTTGACTTTTGCTCATGGCTCACAAGGCTTGACTAGTCTCACATAGGTTGTACGTTCCCCCTAACTTTTGCACTAGTCTATCTATGCTCATAGAGGTTGTACATTCCCCTTGACTTTTGCACTAGACTATCTATGTTCATAAAGGTTGTACGTCCCCCCCGACTTTTGCATTAGACTCACATAGCATCTCGTTCGTCCTGACTTTTGGTTTGACTCACAGAGGTTGTACATTCCCCCTGGCTTTTTTCAATACCTCACAAGATTGGTTGATTCTCCAAATCTCCCTGGCTAGCCTCAGGGTGGCCCATATGGCCTCTCATTGGAGAATGATTGTCGATGATGCCAAATTTAACAGCGACTAGGCAGAGCCTTGACACCTTAAAAGATATAAATGCTTCTACTATATACCAATTCCAACAAAAACCTAATGATAGTTAAGGGAAGGGAGAGAAGATTGAAATGTGTACTTTAAGTCCTTTCGTCCATCATAGATCCCTTCTCGTTGCTTTCCATTCCAAAAGTGCAGGCTCCTACCAAAGCTAGCCTGAAACAAATTCACAGAACACACTATGACAACATATGCATAACTACCAAGATCATCTTAAAGGGTTAGATATTCATGAAAAACATTCATAAACATAAACATAAATACATAAAGATCTGGGACAAGAAGTTTCTTATTTATTGATAACAAGATTGGAAGTTACAACCTGAATCTTGTTGATGTCACTCCACGAACCTCGCCCGGGTTCCTCTACTTTGACTCCAAGTGCACTATTCACAATATGTTATCCTCGCAACCAACATGCCAATATAGGGTAAAAGGATGGATTTTATAAAGGAGGATGATTGGAAGAGAATTTTGAGAATGAAACTCAAAGCAGTATGCAAAAGGCTTGGAATACAAGGGATACAATTTGGCAAAATTCACTTGCATCTTCTTTGATATATCCAAATGACCTCCCCAGGTCCCTTTATATATGGAGAAATGATGGTTATTTGATTGTCAGAAGGGATACATGAGGTAAAATAGTTGTGCAACCTAAAATAGTGCGTAAACTTTGATGGAAAGCACATAATTTATATTTTTTTGCAATTTTTTAGAGTACACGCGGGATTTCAGGTATGCATCTAGCGTATGTACGTGGGATTTTAGGTATGCAACTAGCATATGTACACACTTTGCATATGTATCAGGGTGCATATACCATACAAAAAAGTGTTTTTTGAGAGGAACTCCATCAAAAAGGGTTGGCAGATGTGTGAATGAGTAGGCCAACATCAGAAATGCATAGTAGTGGCATTTTGAGTTATAACATATTCCCTCTAATGTGTGAGGTCAGAAGAGCAACTGATGGCCGAAATATATTGCGACATATTTAATAAAATGGGAAGGCACTGGAGTCGAGTAAGCCCAAGCGACTATCCGTGAGCACGTCAACTACAATATAATAATAATCACCAAGGCAGGCATACCCATGCTCGGGACAAACTAAGCATGGATGCCAAAGTACACTGCATATCCATGTCATATATAGTAATCATGGCTACATGACCAATGTGTATGCCAATATAAAGTGTAGCTACGAATAATACACAGTGGATCTACATCTCAAAATCATCGAAAGATATACAATGTGATATGAATCTTCAGGAGGCATTAATGCATGTGGCTGGAGATGATAACTTCATAACTCGATCAATAGCTTCAAGATCTTCAAAACTCAGGTAGGAGTATAAGACTCACTACTCTGAGGTCATCGACATGCCATCGTGGAAAGATTGGAGGATCAAGACCATTAGGCACGTAACTTCATTGATTCTGAATTTTAACTTGACAGAACTCATGGGATGGCCGACTCATGAAGGTCAAGAGACTTATCATAGAATGGATGACTCAGGTTGCAAGACTTCCCCTTGGACAAGAGCAAAAAACATGAAAAGACTTAGGCAACATGTTATTGACATACATTTGTGTTAAGAACCAAATATCAAAATAGCATTGAAACCTCATAATAAGTACTCAATGCCTTGACAAAGAGATAAATTCAGATAATAAGCCTCTTCGAGGGGGAAACCTCCTTATACATCATATGAATTCACAATTACAAGATGATTTCAAATGAAAAGTTCTCATTGGTATATATAGGAGACTAGGAGGTACAATTACAACTAATGGACCCAAGCC
>JZKD02S2419187.1:319092-349673 GCA_000966675.3 Picea glauca | reverse complement strand
TTGTATCTTCATTAATATATTCACTTTCATCCTCACTACTAGAAGAAACAACATGTTGAATATCTGAATGAAACTCCTCACAACAATGCTCAAAAAGAAGTTCCTGAGAAAAATATCTTTCACATCGATGATGGAATGCTATATGAAATTCTTTTAAAGAAGATATGCTAGAAGGAGGTAAGGATCGGTACCATTCATGAGCATCCCCTTCTAATGAATAGAAAAACATCTTCATGAGTGTTATCACCATGATGATCAAGCTTCAAATCTGAGTTTAAATTTAGCAGGTGACTAAATCAGTGTAGAGACATGGCGTTATTTGGAAGCTCAGGTCATATATGGCGATGATATGGAAAAATGTAGCGGGAGTTCGAAGTTGATTTTGGGGCAGCCCGGATAAATGGTTGAGACCCATATCGGATGACAAAGCAGCGCGAGATTTAACTGATCGAGGTCGGGCCAGGGAAAACCACCATTGTGTAAATCGTAGATGCGTGGTTCCCTCAGAGATACATCGAGGTGAAAGGTGGTCTGCCTAAAACCATTTTTGCAAAAGTCCCGATATCACGTGTTCTAATACGTCAAATTAATGATTCATGTAGGGGAAAGCGACGACTAGTCAAATCACCACTCATTCAGGTACTTCACGACCATGCAATGTTAGGGGAACACCGTCGGATAACAAACTCAAAGGGATAATCATTTGAAATGGATTGGCCGAGCATGGTAAATCAACGTTCCTGCAAGTAATCTTGCCAGTGATTGATGATTGGAACTTGATAACTACCAATATTCAAGTATGGGTGGCGTTATTCTACTCCCAGAAATCATCGTCCCATGCATAAGGGGAGTAATCTCGAGCTGGATCGATTTCTTGAGTTTTGTAGAATTAAGGGAGACAAAATCCTAGCCTCTGCAAGGTCGGAAGATATGGATAACGTTAATCGAATAGTGTCCAGTGAAACGGGGTTCTCAACCAATGTGTCAAGCTTACCGATAAGTGAGAAAGAAAGGTGGGTTGCATAGATATTAGCAACCAAATTTCATACAGAGCCTGCAACTGAATCAGAGTCGGGGGTCATATTAAACCCTGTTATGAGGGACCTAGTCATCAATGAACATGTGGACAAATTCTACAAGCAGGCAACGAAGAAGAAGCAGAGCAACTGACAGAAAATAGAAATCAGAGCTGAGACAATGGAGAGCGTCGGAGAAAATCAACTCGCTTGGTTGAGCACTCTGAAAGAAGAAATCACCAAGCTGAAATGAATTCTCAGGTAGGATCAAGTACATTCCAACAAATTTTGGACAGATGGTGGCCCCAAACATGACATACCTGTTCTAATGGTCCCTTTAAAATAGGATAACTGTTATTATAAATCATTCCTTTTTGTAACTTATCTCTATTTTAGAATTATGGGGAAGTCTAAACGTTTTGAATTCCACAAGTAATTCTTCTATATATATATATATATATTATCTTGAGGATATAGAAAGCATGGAGAAAAGAGGAAGCCTGCCCTCTGTGCAGGAAGACTTTTGTAAATTTTGGGGCTAGAATGAATATATAAATGCAGAAGCAGATTTTGGATTGTTTATGAAAAGATTCTAACTGGCGGTGATATGAGTCTTGTTTTCTTTCATAGTATGTGTTTCCTGTAATCTTATATTCCATTTACTCTTCCATCTATCTAAATTGGAGAAACAAAAACCCAGAATTCATCATTGCGATGCTCTTAGATTAGAAATTTAGACTATGTTTATTTCTTCTTAACCAATTTATAATTCATTTTAAATATGCTCTGATGCAGTTATATGTTTCTTTTTCCTCTGATGCCTTGTAAATTTCGATTATAAACTCAGACTCATCGCCTCATTTATCCTTTCCCTCTTGATAGTTTCATGTTTTGACAATGCATTTTTCATTCCTGACTCCATAGCCCAATGTCATCTTCATTTCTTCAGTTATTTGATAAAAAACCCCCAAAACAAACCAAATCTAGCCACTGATTTCCATAGATATATCAAGTGACATAAGAGATCCCTCTCTGAGTTGAGCAGGCTAGTGCCTCAGCTCTAAAGCTAGTTGAAACAGTTACCTCTGTCGTTTGTCTATTTAGCTGGACAGATTTATAGAGTGCTAACATTCTAGCATCGTTGCTGGGGACGAAATTGTAAGATTTTCCCTGGGAAAGAGCGACATGGTTGAGTTCTAAGGTCTAAAAGAAATAGACACTTAGGCACATATTAGCTGTATTCTTGCTCTGGCGACTCCACACATCAAAAAATCAGTTTGAAGGTGATTCCACTGGTAGAAGAATCCATAAATTTGAATTTTCACTGGCGACTCCACTCTCAATGTAGAATCCAGCTTCCAAAACATTATTGATGATTCTACTCAAGCTTCAAATGTAATTCAAAGACTCCACTGGAAAATGAGATCCCTTGATAGAGGTATGAAAAGACATTATGGAAGAAAACAAGTACTTAAAATTGGATTTTTTCCAAGGCATTTTATTGTTTGTTATAAGTTGCCTCTTCTCCTTCCTTGAACATGCCAAACAAAATTTTCTTTACCTGTTGCATTCTAATGATGATCATGATAATCTTGCAATTGTATATCCTCTTTTTAAATTTGTACATGCATATCCTCGCTGTATCACTGATTTTGATAAAAAAATTCCATCTGGGCCATGTGATGACCATAACCAAGTTGATGAGCCTCATGAAACTAGGGTTTATATTTCATCCCCTGCACTTGATCCAACACCCTCCAAGACTCAACATAGATACAAACCCTTAAAGTTACCCCACATCCTTCATGATTTTCCTCCAAAACACTACGAATACATGCCTATGTTTGATGGGGAACCTAATAGCATCTCAGTTGAAAAACACATCCAATGGTTTGAGCATTTTATAGATTTGTTTGAGATTGAACATGATGATGTTTGTATGAGGGCCTTCTCTCAATATTTGAAAGGAGACACCAAAGACTGGTTTAAACATTTGCACCTAGAGGAAATTAGCTCATGGGAGGAATTGAAGGATGTATTTTTAAAGTTTTGGGGCAATAAGAAGTCTTTGGACCTACAACTTAGAGAGTTCTATGCTTTGGAAAAGAAGGACAATGAAACTGTTTCTATATTCAATAGAAGGTTTTCCAGTATATATCAAAATTTACCCAAAGAAATTTGACCCACCGAAGTTGTTGCTATGCTCCATTATGCAACTACTCTCCATCAAGATTTGTCTCTCCTTCTTATGGAAAGAAGATCCAATTCCTTACAACAAATGTTCTATGATGCTCAGGACATTCAACACAACATCTAAGCATGTGAACAGATTAAAAATAAAGGACCAAATGCCCAAGAATGTGAAAGGGAAGATAAGAGGAAAGAGGTTGATTGGGATCCTGAGCATAGATTTGAAAATACCACAGGTGCTCTTGTAGTTTCCAACGCCAATGATTCTGAAAACATTTATATTCCACCTATTGAAAGAGGGGGTGTTGATCCATCTCATGATGAGCAAAGGGATGATTGTTTTTTATATTCATTTATAGATGGTCAAGAGAATGAGATTACAAATTTGTTTGTTGAATAACAGGTCGATGTCCCTAATTTGTTCTTGTTAGATAAAAATTCTCTCTCCTTATGTTTTTCCTCCTTTGATTGGTTAAAAGAAAATCATGAGGCTTCAGAAAAAATGGGGAGTTCTGATTGTATTCATAGTAGTACGGTTTTACATGAAAATGTTGTTATCATTGAAGAACACCAACTGCACTCACGTGCATTGAAGGATCATTACTTGAAAAATTCGGAGTGGGAACCTGCACTTAATCATCAGATTAAAGAAGAAGCTGATAAAGAAATTGTTTTTGAAGGTCATTTCCCTTCTCCTAAAACTAATGCAGATGTTCAACAACATTCCCAGCAAGGCAAAGTATTCTAAGGTTTCCTTTCTTCCCTTGAAAATGGCATAGTGATCCTATTTCTGAACAACCTAAACATGGATGGAGATTTTGAAACTTCACCTATGGAGACTCCAAGCAGCGAGGGAACACTTGTAGAGGAAGCTTACTTTTCTGTCATGACTCCTGAAAAGGAAACATTCTCCCATATGATTCATGACCCCAAGACTCATTATATGGAAAAGGTTTATAACCAGAATTCACCAATGATAGAGGGCTGCGACAAATCAATGTTTGCATCAAATGTGAGTCCTTTTACATCAGATGAGTTTCTCCAGCCATGGTTACCTTATGATGCAAGAAATCTTTACTACCAAACTTCTAAAAAATTTTGCCAGTTTTTCGATAAAAATCAACAAGTTGAATCACCTGAAAACATAAATGCAGTGGAAGAAGTGAAATGCGATGATTGTTTTATGCATATCTTAGAAGATCCATTTGTGATCCTGTTGGAAGAAGTGAACGATTCAGGCCCTTCAATTTTTTTTAGAATTGGACTTATAGATAAAATTTTGAATGAATCATCAACATAAGGGTTTTTGAACAAGCAAGTACAAAAGAAATGAACGATAGATAGAATGTTGTCATGGCTACATTGGGATTATGATTTCACTTGGTTGACGATCCTTTTTCAACAGTTAGGGTAGGTAGGAGTGTGCAAATAAGCTTTTTGATCAAGCATTGTTTTCCAGTAGTATGTACAGTTAGATCCTAAAAGTAATTTTTCAACATCCAATGGAAAGCAGTGTGAAAAAGCCGGTTTTAAGATTTGACGATTCAATCTCCAAGATGAAACAGGATGCCCACACACATTTGAAGGCAGCCCAATGAAGAAGGCACCAGGTCTACAGTTCTTTTCTACCTCACAGGGAGGATAACATCCCCAGTTGGAGCCTATGTTATCACCATGACGATCAAGCTTCAAATCTGAGTTTAAATTTAGCAGGTGACTAAATCAGTGTAGAGACATGGTGTTATTTGGAGGCTCATGTTGTATATGGCGGCGATATGGAAAAATATAGCGGGAGCACGAAGGAGGGATTCCTACGGATCGTTGATCCTGGGGCAGTATGGATCAACAATTGAGACCCATATCGGGCGATGAAGCAATGCATGATTTAACTGATTGAGGGAGGGCCGGGGAAAACCACCATGGTGTCAGTCATAGACGTGTGGTGCCCTCAGAGATACATCGGGGCGAAAGGCAATCTGCCTAAAACCATTTTCTCATAAGCCCTGATGTCATGTGTTCTAATACGTCAAATCAACGATTCGTGTAGGGGAAAGTGACAATTGGTCAAATCACCACTCGTTCGGGTACTTCACGACCATGCAATGTCAGGGGAATGCCGTTGGATAACAAACTCAAAGGGATAATCATTTGAAATCGATTGGTCGAGCATGGTAAATCAACGTGCCTGTAAGTAATCTTGTCAGTGATTGATGATTGGAACTTGATAACTACCGATATTCAAGTATGGGTGGCGTTATTCTACTCTTGAAAATTGTCGTCCCATGCATAAGGGGAGTAATCTCGAGCTGGATTGATTTCTTGAGTTCTGTAGAATTAAGGGAGACAAAATTGTTGCCTCTGCAAGGTCGAAAGATATGGATAACGTCAATCGAACAGTGTCCGGTACAATGGGGTTCTCAACTAATGTGTCAAGCTTACCAATAAGTGAGAAAGAAAGGTGGGTTGTGCAGATATTAGCAACCAAATTTCATACAGAGCCCGCAACTGAATCAGAGTCGGGGGTCATATTAAACCCTGTTATGAGGGACCTAGTCATCAATGAACATGTGGACGAAATCTACAAGCAGGCAACGAAGAAGAAGCGGAGCAAACAACAAAAAATAGAAATCAGAGCTGAGACGATGGAGAGTGTCAGAGAAAATCAACTCACTTGGTTGAGCACTCTGAAAGAAGAAATCGCCAAGCTGAAATGAATTCTCAGGTAGGATCAAGTACATTCCAACAAATTTTGGACAGATGGCGGCCCCAGACATGACAGACCTGTTCTAACAGTCCCTTTAAAATAGGATAACTGTTATTATAAATCATTCCTTTTTGTAACTTATCTCCATTTTAGAATTATGGGGAAGTCTAAACGTTTTGAATTCCACAAGTTATTCTTCTATATATATCCCTCTGTGCAGGATGAATTTTTTAAATTTTGGGGCTAGAATGAATATATAAATGCAGAAGCAGATTTTGGACTGTTTATGAAAAGATTCTAACTGGCGGTGATATGAGTCTTGTTTTCTTTCATAATATGTGTTTCCTATAATCTTATATTCCATTTACTCTTCCATCTGTCTAAATTGGAGAAACAAAAACCCATAATTCATCATTGCGATGCTCTTGGCTTAGCAATTTAAACTATGTTTATTTCTTCTTAACCAATTCATAATTCATTTTAAATATGCTTTGATGCAATTATATGTTTCTTTTTCCTCCGATGCCTTGTAAATTTCGGATATAAACTTAGACTCATCGCCTCATTTAGCCTTTCCCTCTTGATAGTTTCATGTTTTGACAATGCATTTTTCATTCCTGACTCCATAGCCCAAATGTCATCTTCATTTCTTTAGTTATTTGATAAACCCCCCCCAAAACAAACCAAATCTAGCCACTGATTTCCATAGATATATCAAGTGACATGAGACAACCCTCTCTGAGTTGAGCAGGCTAGTGCCTCAACTCTAAAGCTGGTTGAAACAGTTACCTATGTCGTTTGTCTATTCAGCCGAACATATTTGCAGAGTGCTAACAATGAGCACATCTTCCTGATGTATATTTAACTGAGTCATGCATTGATGAAATATGATGAGGTGATCTGAAGGATTATCCTATTTCCTTTCTCTGAACCGTGGAAGGCAGTCTCCCCAACTATCCATAAGAGGTACTGGATGTGGGAAACTAGGGACTGTAGAAAAGTTAAGAGGTGCAAACCTCCTAGCCAAAAGAGCAACAAATTCCTTTGACATTTGAAGATTGTGGAGTCACCACTGAATTCATCCTTCATGGAGTCGCTAGATAGAAGATTACAACCAATATGATGCCCAACCTTTGTCTATCATCAAAAGTTGGGACTACGCCGTCTCCTAGTGAATGTTGCTTCAAAATCCTCTCCCTGGCAATGACGCCAATTTGTTAACACTCTAAGAGTCACTCTAGGTTGTAGCTCGAGTGAGCTTGGTAACTTAATCAATTGCTCAAATAAGAGATATAAAAATGGATCAAATTGACTGATTTGTTATGATCTCACTCACTTAATACTTACATGAATATATTCATACAAATAGGGCCTTCAATTGTACTGTTCAGATGGTTTTTTTAAAGATTGAAATGGATGGAGAATTCTTATCATACCTGCAGGATCACACACACTAAAGTATATATGAAAGGTCGGCTATAATAAGTAAAATATTTGTGTTTCTTGTCTATCAATGCAAAGGCAAAATGACATTTATTAGTCACTGCATAAACATAGAATAATGAACATACATTCATCCAAAGGTACAGAAAAATATAAGTGAGAAAGAAGTCTGAACAAATTCAATGAAGAGTGCTTATATTCCAATATGCATTCAAGGAGTCTTTTACAAAAAGAATTCTTTGAAATCTTCAATTTCGAACCTCCTTTAGCTCCTCCCTTTGATGCTCTTTATAGAGAGATTACATGCCCATATAGATCCACAATAAATGGATCTTATAACCTCTTTACCTATCTTTAGATATCCAAGTCAAATTCAAATTTATGAGGTGGATGGAAAATACAAACTGTGAAATTTCTGGAAAATGTTGCTCAAAGATTCACCTATATCTCCCAAATACAAATAGATTTTGGAAAATTGAGCAAGGTTTTTTAAGAGAATATCGTGCTTGTGAAAAAAATATCTCACTTTCCAAAAATACCTTTCCATATCATCATAATCTATCTCCAAAAAATATGACTAAAACATGAAAATACAGATTTCAAAATCTAGTCATATCCCTACATTCTAGTATTTGACCCCTAGAATGTTTCCATTGATGAAATGAAGTGCCACCTGCACCCATTGATGAGATTTGATGAGGTCTTTGAAGAGTATTCATCATTTTCCCCTAATAATACTCCCACCAAGTCGAATTTGGACTGTTTGACCAATTGTTTTAAAAACTGCCATCTATAGGAAAATTTGCACCGCACTTACTGTAAAATCGTTGGTTTGCGCTGCAAACTGTTGAATACTTTGTTTTGTGCGTTTTAAGAAAAGATGAATGCTAGGAAGTGTTTCAAAGGTTGGGAAGTGATTAAATAATATATGATAATTATAGTAATGATATTCCAACTGAAAGAATCACCTTTTAGGCCACTTAGGTAAAGAAAACTTAAAAGCTTAATATAATTGAAGTTTGCGAAAATTGACTTATTTTGCTTGACCTTTGTGAGTTGCTGATGTAGATGATAGTGCACACTTGAAACATTACTCATGATTTATTGATAACCTTCTTTCATGCTTAAGATATTCATAAGCCAACAATTCATACATCCTAGCATGATAAACTTTAATTAATCAAAACTAGTCTTGATTCCAACTCTATGAAATTGACATGATATATTTGCATGTTCTTGAAGGAGAGGTGAATATATTCAGGTTGTAGTCCACATCTGTCCCATAAGAAACTCCATGGATGTTAAAAAACGAAGCTTGGTTTGACCCAAACTTTTAATGCCAACACACAGGCAAGTTTGCAACGCGTAACACAAGAAAATGCAGCATTGTGCTGCAAACTTCCTATAGCGTGCATTCGTTAGCTTAATGCTTCTTGATCCACCTTGGAAGAGTTCTGAAGGTTGGAGAGTGTGACATGAGCACCATATCACATAATAAAACATCAAACACCCTAAATAAACCTTAATCTCACCATCAAATCTTACTTATACCTCCTTTGCAAAATTTTAGGGTTCACCATTACACATGAAACTCAAGTGCATTGGAAAAGCACAAATCCTCTTGAAAATGATACAAGCATTGTCAATTCTTTGGAAACCATGATGAAAAACCCTTCATTACATCTGAGCATGATTTTGGCTAAGTCCAAGTCTTCATTCAACATTCTGAGATTTGATTTGAGAAGGAGGTTTTGCTTATACATGTTTGTTAATTGCAACCCCTGAACCTTATTCTTTCTAATGCAACCCATTACAATCTGGTAATCATGGCTCAGACAATAAAACTATGTGTTTGCAATGTACTGAATGGGAAAAAACACTGTTGGCACTACAAACTGACTGTCTCTTAGATTTAGAACTAAATTTTTTGAAAACAAACTGAAATGGAATATTTTAGGAGCTAACAATATCCTTCAAGAATTTTTTTCACTATCTCAGCTTGTCCATCAGATTGAGGATGATAAGATGAGCTATGAGCCAATTGAGTACCCAAACAAGAAAATAATTATGTCCAAAAATGTCTAAGAAAGATGGAATCTCTATCACTTACAATAATCTGTGGGCTTCTATGTAGCTTTTGAACTGTCTCCATGAATGCAGTAGAACCTGTACTGGCTTTGAAAGGATGAGAGAGTGCAAAAAAGTTTGCGTACTTGGTAAGTCTATCAACAATCACCATGATGACACTATTTCTTTTAGACTTTGGTAAACCTATGATGAAATCCATGAAAACCTCCTCCCAACGCTAACTTGGAATGGCTAATGGTTGTAAAAGACTTGGGGTCTTAATTTTTTCCACCTTATTTAGTTGGCAAACCAAACATTCTGCCACAAAACTTTGAACATCGGTTTTAAGGCCATCCCAAAAAAATTCCCTCTTGACCTTGTGGTAGGTTTTCAAAAATCCTGAGTGCCCTCCTACCAGAGATTTGTGCAATTCCAAAAGTACCTTTTGTTTGATTTGGGTGTTCTTACATAAATATAATCGATCTTTGTACCATAGTGAATCATTTTTCCATGTAAATGTATCAGATGCACTGGAGTCCTGTTGCAACCTTTGAATGAGAGTCCACACTTCTTCGCCATTCTTCCATTCATCCCTTGCTTATGTTATCCAATTAGGTTGGATGATACATATAGCATAGAGAAATGACTCAACATCTTCATCCTTTCTTGAGAGTGCATCTACCACAAAATTTTTCTTCCCCTTTTGTAGATGATTTCAAAGTCATAACCCAACATCTTGGTCACCCATTTTTGTTTCTCTTTTGAAGATAGTCTTTGTTGCAAGAAGTATTTAAGACTGTCATGATTTGTTTTTTGGGATATATTATTCCTTCATTTTATACCTAGAACGAAGATCCAAATTTGTGAAGTAGATTGCTCCATGTAGCTCATCTAACAATTCATCAATGATGAGAGTGGGAAAATTATCTTTAATGGTGATATTTTTTTATCTCTCTATAATCTGGACACATACGCCACGAGCCCTCTTTCTTGAGTACCATTACCACTAGTGCATAGTAGGAACTTTGGATAGGTTTAATAATTCCAGCCTCTAAGATTTCTTCAACCATACCCTAAATTTCACTCTTCTGGGCATAAGGGTATATGTAAGGCTTGATGTCAGGAGGAGAACTCCCAAGAATTAAGTGAATAACATGATCATGATCATGAGTGGTGTTAAAACAATTCTTAATTTTTTTATCCCTAAGACCTAAACTTTCCTTTTTGGGTTTTGGCTTTTCATAAAACACAAGTTTCGTTATCGTTCCCAAACGCACGGTACCGATTTCCCGAAGAACTTAATTATTTAAATAATAAAAGACAAAAACCTAAAAGTATTATAAGAATTCTGATGCATTTTCTATAAAATTATTTTAATCATGATAAGCTTTAAACCTAATGGAGTTAAGATTAACTTTAAAGAGTTTTCGGGATTCGGGGTTTGCTTAAACATATTTTTTAATACAAATTGAATCGCAAAATCCCGATCCCTGATTTCCCGAAAGAAAGAGAGTTAGTTAAAATGCTAATTAATTAATTCTCTAACGCAAAAAGTTGAGGCTTAAGTTAATCATTTTGCGATTTCGGGATTCGAGTTTCAGTGATAACACATCTCTCGTCAAAACGATCCTCGAAATCCCGAATCGCAAAATCCTGACCCATAATTTGTGTTAAACCGAACTAACTCTGTTTTGTCCTTAACCCTGATTAGTTAGTTAATTAAGATGAATTTAAGACCTATTTTAAACACGTCGCGATTTCGCAACTTCGGAAATCGGGATTCATCGATGACATACTTCTTGTCAAAACAATCCCCGAAATCCTGAAACACTTAATATCAATCAATTACTTTTCTAAAACATTTAAGTCTTAATTAACCTTGTCGCGATTTCATGATTTCAGAGATCGGATTTCGAGAATACATACCTTTCAACAACACGATGCCCGAAATCCCGAAAAATGAAATCTTGACTCTTAATCCGTGCACAAATTAACCTTTTTCCAAAGCATGATTAAGGATAATCATTTTTTAGGGTTTCATTCATGTTTCGGTTTCCGATTGAGTAAAATGTTTCGAGTTTTGTTTAAAATTCAAAGGCACCAAAATGCGACCATTTCAATAAAGAATAACTGGTGATACGTGGTACTAATGCGTATCTCAATAAAATATCTACCGCTTTAAATGTCTTGAATTCTTGTCAGCTGCGTCAATCCCATCATTGTTAAATGAATTAAAAGAGCATTTGATTGTCTGTGTTTTCTGTTTTCATTTTATCAAGCGCAAGAAGCATTCAACTGAGCTCATTCATTCCTTTTCTGTGACATGTTTTCCATTTAACGTAAAGTCATGGCACCGAAAAAGGCACCGAAGAAGAGTGAAGATACACATGAAGGAGATATCATCTCCGACACCACACCACACACTATAGACTCCATTAAATCTTGGACTCAAATCTCTGAATTTATGGACTATGTATTCAAGAATGCTCATACTGATTCTGAGAATCACTATCGGGACATAGCAGAATCAGAGCTTCATAAGATCGTCGCGTGCCCTCGACTCGTGGTATACAATGATATGATCAGTTGGGCCCTGGAAAAGGTCGATATCCCGACAAGGAGCATCTTAAATGATCAAGGATTCATCGTTAGCTCATTTAGGCCAGAACATATACAAGTAATGTATAAACTCTCGCCAAATCCTAAACATACTTTTAATGCCGAGTTTTTAGCTGAATTTCAGAGGAAAGAATGCACTGATGCAGACCGAACTTATCCTGATATAATTAGAGACTGGTGGAGATGTCCATCAAAATTTAGGTCCGATACTCATGGGGTTTATGCTACAACATCCTTGAATGAATACATGGTTTGCGTAGCCATTATGCCGTGTAGAATTTTCGGGAGAAAAGATCCTTGCCATTTTCATGCAGATTGGATGCCCTTTTTAGAAGAAGCTTCAGAAGGATATGCTTTTAATTGGAGTAAGATTTTGTCGGATAACCTAACACAAGAAATCTCAAAATACAGAGTTGCAAAATATAAGGGACAACCGGTGGCCTTTTACATATCAGCATACATTATGGATGCAATCTGCTACGTGACTCCTTTTCCCTTAATGAATTGGAGTTGGAATATAATCTGTTCAAAACCCATTCATGAATATCATTATGCCCTTTGGGAAGAAAATGCTAAGGACGCATTTTATGAAATTTGTCATTTTGTTATAATTCTGATGCATAAAATATTTTGTGGGTGCGAACCCCCTCGCATTTATGATCCAGTCACAGAAAATATTAAAGCAATAGCCGACTGGTTTATTGATGAGAATTTTTCCTACATGAGGGTTTATGGTTGTTCTATTCCCCCTCATGCACTCGCTAAATTCCTACCGGACAGATTGGTGTGTAGAGAGGTAGCCCACCAGATAGTAAAATGTGGCTTTGGATTAGAGCTAAAGGAAGCTCAGAAGAAGTCATGGACAACTTTCCCTGTACATATCAGGAAATTTTCATTACTGAATCTAGGCCATTCTAAAGTAGAGGCTGAATCACTAGAAGAAGTAAAATTGGTAGATATTGAACACAGAAAGCATGACCCCTATCAATTAGTAAGCAAACATTTGATGCATTGTAATTTAAAATCCTATGAGCACGAAACATCTATTTATGATGATGTATTCAAGGAGGTTAAATCCTATGAAGAGGTATTGAACAAAGTACAGGCCCTGCCACCTGACTCATAGATTGGTTTTGCGTCATTCCAGAGCCATAGGCGAAGTTGTTTACCCAAAATTTTGCAGGGCGAAGCTACGACCCCACCTTTAGAGCAGGAAGGGCCTCCCCCAGGCTTTGAAACAAATATACAGGACAAAGAAAATACTAAAGGCAAGATGAAGGATACTGGAATACCTTCACAAGACACAGAAATGTCCCAGACAAAAGAATCAGAGGCAGGGAAGGGAAAGGAGCTAGAAACATCCCCAGAAATCCCTAAGGATGTTCCAGAAAAGACAGGAGGAACAACATCGACAGAACTTGGAAGTCCCATTACTTCCTTGACTCCATTGCAGTCCACTTATGGAAACCCCCACGAGGGAACTCTGTATGTCAGTGATTTGGAGCCAATTTCTAGGGATGAGATTCTTTCATCAGATTTTTTTTTCAGTAAAAAAAGAAGAGCAATCTTGAAACAGGAAATCCATCCAAGAGGAGATGGGATGGTTAAAAATCATAGGGTCATTATAGATGGAAATAAACTTAAAGATGGAGAATTTTCTATAGAGATAACAGGCACGGTGGGATCTCTAGCGTCAACAAATTTATATTCTGTGGGCAGTTTGACAACTATGTTGGAACAAAAAGACCAAACGATAGCTCAGCTACAGGGTAAATTTAAAGAAACCAAAAGAAATATCAGTTGGGGAATAAAAAAGGGTCTAGAACAAGCTAGATTAAAATATATTCAAGAGATTCAGAAAATGAAAACAAGCTTAGAGGAAGCAAATTAGATAATACAGGTCACTCAAGCACAGGTCCTAAAGGAAGAAGAAGCAAATATACAATTACAAGATAAGATTAGCACTATTTCAAATCAAGTGGTTGAGCTTGAAATTTTCTAGGCTCAGGTATTGGGAATACATTTGAAGATAGAAGAAGAACAACAGAAAGTGTTTTTAAATCTGGAATTTGTCCATAATTACTTTCAGGAAAAAAATATATCTTTGGAGAATGTTCTCTAGAAAGAAAGAGAAGTGAAAGCGGCCAGAACGACTTTCCAAAAAGCAGTAGCCCTTTCAACAAAGGAAGAGGTCGAAAAGATTCAAAAACTATCCATTTTAGAACAGGTTAAAGGAGATGTAATACTCAAAGTGTGGGAAGCAGACTTGGACGAAAATAAAAGAATAACCAGAGATGTCAATGATGATTGTCAAGGAATTTTTTATCTCTTAGAAAAAACTTCATTGAATATTGGAAAAATTAACTGTCCTGGGTTATTAGGAGAGATTAACATTGTCAAGCACCAACTAAGGTTCAAGGATTTGGAGGAAATGAAGGCGGAGACCCCAAAAATGAAGGTAATCAATATCACCGAAATCGACAAATGGATAGTGATACCGAACTTAAAGTTGCAAACTATTAAGTTCACAAGGAAGATAATAGAAGATTGTTTGCCCGAATTACGGAAAATATTCTTCATATTTGAGGCAAAAGAGATATCAGACGTTCCCAGAGTTTTGGTGAAGTTTTTGGGAAAATGTATTCGTTGTCTTTAGGTAGAAGAAGGAAGTTCGTCAACACAAACATAAAAATACTCTTTTGAATATTTTCATCATTAGAATAATAAAGCAGTTAGAAAAGAAATGTAAACGGTTTGACATTATTCATCCATGTAACCGTAATCTTAGGAAGTTGGTTAATCACCAATGGGAAAATATTTGATGATCATGTATAAATATATTTTCAGAAGATTGAGAAAAGGCTTTTGGTTTTTTGAGAGAGCCGATTGTATTAAAAGTTTTCCAACCCACTGTGATATACGATTACAAACGAGATTCTGAATCCTGCTAACCTATAGCTATGTGTTCTTTAACTTTGTTTACCATATTTTTCTATGTTTCTCTTTCAATGTCTTTCTAATGAGTGATCAATTTGAAGTTTATTTTATACATGTTTTATAGTTTAGATTGATTTGGTTATCAAATTATTTACAACTTTTCCTCTGAAATTGCTATCAGTAATTTTAAGACTTGTGGATCATTTGAGCCATGATATTTAACACTTCATTAGAAATCTCGTTTTCTTCTTTATTTCCTGTTACAATATGAGATTCTTTCTTGATTAAAGCCTCATATTTTTTCAGTAGTATTTCTTTGTTATTTTACGATTCTCAAATTGTTTCAAGTCCTTAAAATGGCCTCAACTGTATTTATGTTATTATTTTGAATTTCAAAACTATTTTTCCTATTCTCATCTCTTAAAAAACTGAAGTAACAATTTATCGAATTCTTTCACAACTAAATAAAATTTTACTCTCCATGACTGTCCCAAATAATAGACAACCTAACATAGAACCTGGTCTCCAAGATCAAACTAGTATTGCTTTAAACCTATTTAATACTTTTCTACAAACAACAACTAACCAGGCTGAATTATAACGTTCATGGGTTGCTATTGAGAGAGATATTAACATCCAAGAACAACGGGAAGCTAGACAGAGGCAGTTGAGAAACTAATTTTTCTTTACCCTTCTTTTCTATTCTTATCCTTTAATTATCTTTACCTTTACGGATGCCTTGACAGTATACTTTACAACCTTAAAGTATAAACTCAGGAACAACATCTTTTTGGCACCGTTGTCAGGGACGAAGAAATTAATCTTTTCCCTGGGAAGAACGACATTGACACTTTCTTTCTTTGATACTGAACAAGGATAGAAAAAATTCTAAGGCTACCTTTATTTTTCACTTGGAGACTCCACAATAAGTAAATTGGCTATTAGTTGAAAGAACACCAGAAAGAACCTGGACAACAAGAAGACCTCGCCAGTCTATGATCCAGAAAAGATTTTAAAATCATGAAGATCACTTAGACAAGTCTTTTTACCCATACATACTATTTGCCAGCCTGACTTTATGCAATTGAACGTTTCAGAAACACTTGAAAGATTTGTCTCGCTTCCCCTCTTATACGATACATTCTCTTTTCCTGAGGTATTCTCCCCAGATTTTCGAGAACCTTCTCCTCACGCATTCCGAGCTTCAACCTCAAATCTACCAATGGATACACAAGGAGGTGCTGGAGCTGGAGGTGGTGCCCCAGGAGGACCAGCTGGTGGCCAAGTACTACTTCCTGGAATCTTCACTAAAGTAGCTTCTAGATATGCTCCCCTTGTCCTCCTAGTTCTCCTACACGATCTCCCCAAAAATTATATGAAAAGCCTTCTGAAATTTACAGGGGAAGGGGATTTGACCGCCCAAGAACATATAAACTTCTTTGACCAATTTGCTGACATCCTCGGAATAGAACACGAAGATGTCTATTCTAAACTCCTCGTTCAAACTTTCAAAGGACAGGTGAGGACCTGGTTCTAATCCTTAGAAGCCAGATCTCTAAGATCTTACGAGGAACTTGAAAGCGCTTTTATTAGACAATGGGGAGAGAGGAAGGACCACCTCTACTACCTGACATAATTTGGAGCCCTTATAAAGAAAAACTCAGAATCTGTTCTAGAATTCACACAAAGGTTCAACAAGTTGTATAATAAAATCCCGGTTGAGGTCAAACCTTCACAACCCGCAACAAAGGTGACTTTTGCTGGCGCTTTTGATCCCGATTTTGCCTTATTATTGAGAGAAAGGAGATCAACAGATCTCATGAAAATGCAGGATGATGCTCTTGAGATTGAAACGAACATGATGGCATCAGGGAAATTAAAAGCAAAAATAGAAACCAGGAACAAAGAAAATAGGAAATTCAAAGAGCAAGGTGGACCCTCAGGATCGGGGAAATCCTCGGGAGATAAAATAGACGAGATGGCTAGGGTAATTAGAGAACTTTCAAATAAGATCTCAAAAATGGAACTAGAGAAATCGAAAAGAGATAATTTCCCCAGGAAGGATTTTAGAAGGAATCCCGATCCTCAGGCCCCACATAAAATAATTAAAAACGAAGATAAAAAAATCCCAACCCCCTTCAAAAGTGAAAACTTCATTGGAGAGGAATATCTAGAAGATTTTGAAGAGCTTGATGAGGATATTAATAATCTTGGTGACGATAATAAATCACCTTATTTATCGAGACAAGATTACGAAAAATCCTTAAATAAATAAATTACATCGGAAGACAATGTTAGCAATGACACGTCTGAAAATTTGGCCTATCAGGGTATTGCAGATGATTTTATAGCTGAACTACAGGAAAAATATAATTTAAGACCTAGGAACAAAAGTCCCCCAACTGTTCCAACAAAAAAGATCTTGCCAAGGGGCGAAACTGATGAGGTGACTCCAAAAGTTGCTGACAAACAGACTGCAAAAACCCAAACTACTGACACACAACCTATCAAGTCAAAGTCAGTAAGAACACCCGCCGAGAAAACATAGGATCCTGTGATTGAAATCAAGTCTGCACCACAAAGAAAAGTTGAAAAGAAAGGAATGGAGGCCCCGAACATAGAAAACGACAAGGCCCTGGGAAATTTTGATCTGGAAAACAAAATAAATAAAATTAAAATCCCTATTCCACTTGTTGAACTGGCGAAAAATCCCATATACAAAAAATAAATCGCCAAAATGATTAGCTTTTCAGAAGACGAAAGTTAGGCCGATGTCATCAACTTAGAAGATGACAAACCGAACATAGTCTTTGGTCCACATTTCGAAGGTGCAAGAGACAATGCGGCTCCCTTTTATATCACGTTAACCTTGTTTGACCACCTACTCCATAACTATATGCTAGACTCTGGAGCATCCCACAATGTGATGCGAAAGGCCATTATGGAGAAACTCGGTCTTGAAATCACAAGGCCCTATGGTGACTTATATTCTTTTGATTCAAGAAAAGTCAAATGCATAGGCATGATTAAAGACCTGGTGGTAGGTTTGGCATAAATACCTGCAAAAATCATTCTTATGGATGTAGTGGTTGCTGACATCCCTTCGAAGTATGGTATGCTATTATCTAGGTCATGGGGTGCCAAGCTTGGAGGATCTCTCCAGATGGACATGACATACGCTACAATTCCAGTTTTCGGAGGACAATACACACATCTTTACAGAGAGACTAGGTTGGCATTCACGGTAGGTGATCCACATAACCCAAATAATCATCCTGTATATATTGCTGACCAATATTTAGGAAATTGTATATTATCTATTGATGATGATTTTGAAGTAGATATAGACGAAAGTTGTATAGAAGAAAAAACTGAAAAAAAATAAAAAAATGTATATAGCACTGGTGTATGGAAGATGTATTTTGACGGTGCTTCATCTTTCCTTGGAGCTGGAGCTGGGGCACTCCTTGTGGCTCCCAATGATCAATTCGTAATCCCCTTTTCATATAGGCTTCAGTGGAATGTGGATTGTACAAATAATGTATGCGAGTATGAAGCTTTAGTGCTAGGATTAGAAGATGTTAGGAGGATGAAAATAAAGAAACTCGAAGTCTTTGGTGACACTGAGTTAATCATAAAACAAGTGAATCGACAGTACTAGGCCAAACATCCTAGGTTGAGGTCCTATAGGAATTGTGTCTGGGATCTGATTGATAATTTCTTCTCCTCTGTGAATGTTCATTTCGTCCCAAGGACTGAAAACCAACAGGCTGATGCATTAGCCAAAGTAGCATCAACTTTCACACCTCCTACCGCGTTTAAATTAAAGTATCACATACAAATGAGACATCGACCTTCGATACCGCATAACATATAGCATTGACAAGTCTTTGAGGATGATGAACAACTTCACAAATTTTTAGAATCAATAGATGAATTTGCAGAAACACATACTGATCAAGAAAATCAAAATGATCCCATTTGCATCGTGCAGGAGGGGGAGGATTCTAAAGAGTTTCACGATA
Organism: Picea glauca; assembly: GCA_000966675.3. Lineage (NCBI taxonomy): Eukaryota > Viridiplantae > Streptophyta > Pinopsida > Pinales > Pinaceae > Picea > Picea glauca. The sequence goes on along the minus strand of JZKD02S2419187.1, from coordinate 330,672 downwards.
AAATTGCGAATCACAGAATGCTCGTTCTTAAGAATAACCAGATTCCCAAGGGCCTAATTCCCTTGGAAAGATTATTCAATGAATATGATATCCCTTCAAAAACCACCCTACATCCCCAACCTGAAGAGGTTGAGGACTGTGACATAGGAACTAAAGAAAACCCTCGGATTGTAAAACTATCCAAATATCTATCTATAGAAACCAAAAATAAATACACGAAGTTGATTAGAAAGTACAAAGACATTTTCGCTTGGTCGTATGAAGAACTAAGAACCTATGACACCTCTGTGATCGAACATAAGATACCCCTGAAGCCTGGTGTCAAACCCTTTAAACAAAAACTCTGACAAATCAACCCCATCTTATTACCTGTTATTGAACGGGAAGTCAAAAAACTCCTTGATGCAAAGATAATTGTACCACTGAGATATTCCGATTGGGTAGCAAACCTGGTCCTGGTTAGGAAGAAAAACAGAGAAATTAGATTGTGTGTCGATTTCAAAAATCTTAATAAATCCTCTCTCAAAGATAATTACCCCCTACCTAAAATGGATCACGTTTTAGAAAAAGTAGTAGGAGAAAATAGGATGTCGATGATTGACGGGTTTTCAGGTTACAATCAAATTTCCGTCAGCGATCATGATAAAGAAAAAACAACCTTTACCACTCCTTAGGGTACATTTATGTATGATAAGATGTCGTTTGGTTTGATGAATGCAGGTGCTACTTTTCAACGGGCAATGGATATCACTTTCGTTGGTGAACGAGACAAATTTGTATTTATTTATTTGGATGACCTAACTATTTTTTCTAAATCAGATGAAGATCATCTGATACATCTCAAGCAGACGTTTGAGAAATGTTGCAGGTTTGGTCTGTCCTTAAATCCTAAAAAGTCTCACTTCACTATGCAAGAAGGCAAACTTTTGGGCCATATTGTATCTCGAGATGGAATTAGAATTGACCCTAAAATAGTTGAAGCTATAGACAAAATAAGTATTCCTAGGAATGTGAAAGAGATTCAGTCATTCTTAGGAAATTTTTTTTTTTTGAGAAGATTTATTCCAAACTTTGCTGAAATCGTGAAATTGATCACATATATGCTCATGAAAAACAACGAAGTGAAATGGACAACAGAAGCTAAAGCATCCTTTGCATGCATCAAGAAGGTTATAAGTGAGGCACTTGTACTAGCAAGCCCTGATTATCTCAAGGATTTCCTTATTTTCTCATTTGCCTCTGAACACACACTCGTCGCGGTACTCCTTCAGAAGAACGAAGAAGGTTTCGAGCAACCGATAGCCTTTTTTAGCAAAAGTCTCTGAGATGTCGAACTCAGATATAATATAATGGAAAAACAAGCATATGCTATGGTAAAAGTGTTAAAGGCTTTCAGAACCTATGTTTTTCATTCTAAGGTGATTGCATATGTACCTACTAGCTCCGTAAAAGATATTTTGGTTCAGGCAAACAGTGATGGCAAAAGAGGACGATGGCTTGCCAAAATTCAAGAGTTCGACTTGGAGATAAAACCAACAAAATTAGCAAAGGGGCAAGTCTTAGCTAAACTCTTAGCTGAATCCAATTTCAGAGCTCACGGGATAAATGACTCTCAGGGGGAGGAAGAGTGGGTAGACGTGAATGAACTTGAGGAACAAATAGCTGAAATCCGAATCAAAGAGAAATTTGCTTCATCAAATTGGTATAAGGACATAGTATCCTACTTGTTGACATTGAAATGCCCAAGTGACTTGTCCCCATCCAAAGCCAGAACGCTAAAGCTGCATGTGGTCAAGTACTATATTTTCGAAAGACAATTGTATTGGAAGGACCTGTTTGGCTTCCTCTTGGTCTGTCTGGTCGAATCAGAGACAAAAAAGGTCATAAGCCAATTTCACGAAGGAGTGTGTGGAGGACACCACGCCTGGAGGGCTACGACTTATAAGATCCTAAGGGATGGGTATTATTGGCCCAAACTTTTCTCAGACGTCAATGCCAAGGTACGAGTTTGCAACCCTTGCCAATTTTTTGTAGGCAAACATAAACTCCCAACAATGCCATTGGTTCCGGTCAAAATGGAAGCTCCTTTTCAGCAATGGGGATTAGATTTCATAGGAGAAATTAATCCTCATTCTAGTGCTCAACACAGATGGATCCTGACCACTACAGACTACTTCACCAAATGGGTGGAAGCTATTCCAACGAGAAAGGCTACTGATTCAGTGGTAATAGATTTTTTAGAAGAAAATATTTTCTCTAGGTTCGACTGTCCCAGAAAGATAGTCATAGACAACGCACAGACTTTTAAATCTATGGCTATGGTCGATTTTTGTCAAAAATATAATATTGTGCTCGGTCACTCCACAACATACTACCTTCAGGGAAATGGTCTGGCCGAATCTTCAAACAAGAGCTTAATCGGTATAATTAAGAAAGTGTTAAGTTAAAATAAAAAGTCTTGGCATGTGCATTTAAAATACACTCTGTGGGCAAATCGGATAGGCACGAAAAATTCTATCGGAACTTCTCCCTTCCAAATGGTATATGGGATAGATGTAGTGTTGCCTATAAACCTAGCACTTCCTGTAATGAAACTATGGAAAGATGAGAAGGAAGAACCAAATTTTGTCACAAGAAGGATAAATCAGCTGATTGAAGTCCAACAACACAGGGCATAAGTGGATGAAAGGCTGCAGAAATACCAGGATGACATGAAAGTGTTATTTGATCGTAAAGCCAAAGACATAAATTTTCTCCCCGGAGATTTGGTTTTGAAATGGGATGCTAGGAAGGAGGATTCAGGAAAAAATGGTAAATTCGATCACATCTGGTATGGACCATTCAAGGTTGCATCTTCTGAAGGAAATAATTCATTTCTGCTAGAAAATTTGGATGGTAAAATCCTGAACGCCCCCGTCAACGGGCGTTTTTTAAAACATTATATGGAATAATTGATTTCCATAATTCTCATTGTATATACCGTTTTGTTTAGTCTTTTATTTCATACTTTTCTTTGGTAAGTCTACTTTCATTCTGTAAATAAAGAAAAATAAAATAAAATTGGTTTATGTCTCTTTTAGAAATAAGGATACAAAATTCTTAATGTATCCAATTCCTTAAAACCCTGATACTTTTCATATTGTTCTTTCATAGAATTTTGGCTGACAACCCAACAAGTAAAAGCAACAAACAGACAGCCTTAAAGCGAAAGATAAATTTTCCAAAAATAGGTGATAGATAAGATTTTCTGTTATTTCAAAAGGAAAACGAAAGTGGTAAGGTAAAGTGTGGGTCCCAGCAAAGTCTATTTTGTGAAAACAAAGATTTTGTATCAAAAAGTGCGTTGATTATCTCGTAAGTTTGATAGGTCAATAAAAAAGTGTTTTTAAGATCTAGGCCTTAAGGGTTTCACTTAGAACAAGATAGGAGGTAAATAAAGTAAAAATATTTAAGAGAGAGTTCCAAGAGTTGGGTTTAATTTATGACCTCTGTTTTTTGATTTCCAGATTGTTCTACATCCTCTCTTTCTACCCTCAGTTTTGTTTTATATTAAAAAAAAAAAAATAAAAAAAATCAAGCTTCTTTTTCGGGTTTCCTATAGAGGGAAAATAGATTACGTCTTAACTTTTGAAATTGAAAAACAATTCTTAAACAGTAAGACCAATCCTCATATTTCTTACTCTCCGACTAAACAAGGCTATGCTTAGGCCGATCCTGGCTCTCCTAGGTCTCTTAATAGTTTTTCTGAGGATTTAAGCTTGCTCAAAGGAAGACCCCTGAAATTAATCTTCCCCTTTTTCTCTGCAGACTAAGGTGTTTTGAAAGTTGAGAAAAGCTTGGTCTAGAGAAATCAAAACAAGTTGACAAACCTCCATTGCAATTTTTACATAGATACCACCCCTGGTATATTAAGTACCACTGATTTCCCGTGCTTCGTATTAAAAAAGTAAAATATAAGACAGATGGTGAAAGGAAATTCATATTTGATTGCCCCCCATCTAGTCCAAAAGACGATGAAAAGAAATTCATTTAAATGATTTCCCTTGTCTAGTATAAAAAGACAGATAACTTCATCGGGGTACTGAACAGGCTCTCTGGCAGTGAAGCAATATCCGAGGTTAAATATATAATCAACATTCAAAGCGGTGAAAGGAAATTCAGTAAAGAGGGACAGATAACTTCACCGGGGTACTGAACAGGATCGCTGGCAGTGAAGCAATATCTGAGGTATCTATAAGGTTGTCATACTTAAATACCACTCTACTCTAGTTACCAGTTTTTTTGAAACCAGATCTGCATCCCAAGTCCAGACAGGGCTCCCCAATTAAAAATATGAATTTTGCTTCATTTGATGCAAGCCAAAAGCCACAAAATCTGTTGAGTTTCCTAAGATTATTTTGATCATCTTAATGCTAACTTAATTTCAGTAACGAGAAGGAGAAGATCATGAATGAGACTGCAACTGAGTTTACAACAAATGAGAACTTTGAAAATATTTTCAGAAGTAAAAATTAAATCTCTTTTTTCCTCTATATCCCCTTCCTTAGCAATTTTTGCAGGGATAAACCCTTGACCCCATTAACCCAATGAAGGCACTAAGTCTACATGTTCTCCTTGTCCCACAAGGAGACGAGGTCCCCAATTGGAGCCTATGTTGAAACAATTCTTAAATTTTTTATCCCTAAGACCTAAACATTCCTTTTCGGGTTTCGACTTTTCATAAAACACAAGTTTTGTTATCGCTCCCAAACGCATGGTACCGATTTCCCGAAGAACTTAATTATTTAAATAATAAAAGACAAAAACCTAAAAGTATTATAAGAATTCCGACGCATTTTCTATAAAATTATTTTAATCATGATAAGCTTTAAACCTAATGGAGTTAAGATTAACTTTAAAGAGTTTTCAGGATTTAGGGTTTGCTTAAAACATATTTTTCAATACAAATTGAATCGCGAAATCCCGATCCTCGATTTCCCGAAAGAAAGAGAGTTAGTTAAAATGCTAATTAATTAATTCTCTAACACAAAAAGTTGAGGCTTAAGTTAATCATTTCGCGATTTCGGCATTCGGGGTTCAGTGATAACACATCTCTTGTCAAAACGATCCCCGAAATCCCGAAGCGTGAAATCCCGACCCATAATTTGTGTTAAACCGAACTAACTCTGTTTTGTCCTTAACCCTGATTAGTTAGTTAATTAAGATGAATTTAAGTCCTATTTTAAACACGTCACGATTTCGCAACTTCGGAAATTGGGATTCATCGATGATATACTTCTTGTCAAAACGATCCCTAAAATCCCAAAACGCTTAATATCAATCAATTACTTTGCTAAAACGTTTAAGTCTTAATTAACCTTGTCGCGATTTGGCGATTTCGGAGATCAGATTTCGAGAATACATACCTTTTGACAACACGATCCTCGAAATCCCGAAAAATGAAATATTGACTCTTAATCTGTGATTAGCACAAATTAACCTTTTTCCAAAGCATGATTAAGGATAATCATTTTTTAGGGTTTCATTCATGTTTCGGTTTCCGATTGAGTAAAATGTTCCGAGTTTTCTTTAAAATTCAAAGGCGCCAAAATGCAACCATTTAAATAAAGAATAACTGGTGATATGTGGTACTAATGTGTATCTCAATAAAATATCTACCACATTAAATGTCTTGAATTCTTGTCAGCTGCGTCAATCCCGTCATTGTTAAATGAATTAAAAGAGCATTTGATTGTCTGTGTTTTCTATTTTCATTTTATCAAGCGCAAGAAGCACTCAGCTGAGCTCATTCATTCCTTTTCTGTGATAGGTTTTCCATTTAACGTAAATTCATGGCACCGAAAAAGGCACCGAAGAAGAGTGAAGATACACAGGAAGGAGATATCATCTCCGACACCACGCCACATGCTATAGACTCCATTAAATCTTGGACTCAAATCTCTGAATTTCTGGAATATGAATTCAAGAATGCTCATACTGATTCTGAGAATCACTATCGAGACATAGCAGAATCAGAGCTTCATAAGATCGCCGCGCGCCCTCGGCTTGTGGCATACAATGAGATGATCAGTTGGGCCCTGCAAAAGGTCGATATCCTGACGAGGAGCATCTTAAACGATCAAGGAGTCATCGTCGGCTCATTTAGGCCAGAACATACACAAGTAATGTATAAACTCTCGCCAAATCCTAAACATACTTTTAATGCCGAGTTTTTAGCTGAATTTCAGAGGAAAGAATGCACTGAGGCAGACCAAACTTATCTTGATATAATTAGAGACTGGTGGAGATGTCCATCAAAATTTAGGGCTGATACCCATGGGGTTTATGCTACAACATCCTTGAATGAATACATGGTTTATGTAGCCATTAAGTTGTGTAGACTTTTCGGGAGAAAAGATCCCTTCCATTTTCATGCAGATTTGGTGCCCTTTTTAGAAGAAGCTTCAGAAGGATATGTTTTTAACTGGAGTAAGATTTTTTCGGATAACCTAACACAAGAAATCTCAAACTACAGAGTTGCAAAATCTAAGGGACAACCAGTGGCCTTTTACATGTCAGCATACATTATGGATGCAATCTGCTATGTGACTCCTTTTCCCTTAATGATTTGGAGTTGGAATATAACCTGTCCAAAACCCATTCATGAATATCATTCTGCCCTTTGGGAAGAAAATGCTAAGGACACATTTTATGAAATTTGTCATTTTGTTATAATTTCGATGCATAAAATATTTTGTGGGTGCGAACCCCCTCACATTTATGATCCAGTCACAAAAAATATTAAAGCAATAGCCGACTGGTTTATTGACAAGATTTTTTCCTACATTAGGGTTTGTTGTTGTTCTATTCCCCCTCATGCACTCCCTAAATTCCTACCGGACAGATTGGTGTGTAGAGAGGTAGCCCACCAGATAGTAAAAGGCGACATTAGATTAGAGCTAAAGGTAGCTCAGAAGAAGTCATGGCCAACTTTCCCTGTACATATCGAGAAATTTTCATTACTGAATCTAGGCCATTCTAAAGTAGAGACTGAATCACTAGAAGAAGTAAAATTGGTAGATATTGAAGACAGAAAGCATGACCCCTATCAATTAGTAAGTAAACATTTGATGCATTGTAATTTAAAAGCCTATGAGTACGAAACATTTGTTTATGATGACGTATTCAAGGAGGTTAAATCCTATGAAGAGGTATTGAACAGAGTACAAGCCCTGCCACCTGACTCACAGATTGGTTTCGCATCATTCCAGAGACATAGGCGAAGTTGTTTACCCAAAATTTTGCAAGGCGAAGCTACGACTCCACCTCTAGAGCAGGAAGGGCCTCCCCCAGGCTTTGAAACAAATATACAGGACAAAGCAAATACTAAAGGCAAGATAAAGGATATTGGAATACCTTCACAAGACACATAATTTTCCAGACAAAAGAATCAAAGGAAGGGAAGGGAAAGGAGCTAGAAACATCCCCAGAAATCCCTAAGGATGTTCCAGAAAAGACAAGAGGAACAACATCAACAGAACTTGGAAGTCCCATTACTTCCTTGACTCCATTGCAGTCCACTTATGGAAACCCCCACGAGGGAACTCTGTATGTCAGTGATCTGGAGACAATTTATAGGGATGAGATTCCTTTGTCAGATTATTTTTTCAGTAAAAAAAGAAGAGCAATCTTGAAACAGGAAATCCATCCAAGAGGAGATGGGATGGTTAAAAAGCATAAGGTCATTATAGATGGAAATAAACTTAAAGATGGAGAATTTGCTACAGAGATAGCAGACATGATGGGAGTTCTAGCGTCGACAAATTTATATTATGTGGGCATTTTGACAACTATGTTGGAACAAAAAGACCAAACAATAGCTCAGCTACAGGGTAAATTGAAAGAAACCGAAATAAATATCAGTTGGGGAATAAAAAAGGGTCTAGAACAAGCTAGATTAAAATATATTCAAGAGATTCAAAAAATGAAAACAAGCTTAAAGAAAGCAAATCAGATAATACAGATCACTCAGGCACAGGTCCTAAAGCAAGAAGAAGCAAATAAACAATTACAAGATAAGATTAGCACTATTTCAAATCAAGTGGTAGAGCTTGAAATTTTCCAGGCTTAGGTATTGGGAATACATTTGAAGATAGGAGAAGAACAACATAAAGTGTTTTTAAATCTGGAAGTTGTCCAGAATTACTTTCAGGAAACAAATAAATCTTTGGAGAATGTTCTCTAGAAAGAAAGAGAAGTGAAAGCGACCAGAATGGATTTCCAAAAAGCAGTAGCCCTTTCAACAAAGGAAGAGGTCGAAAAGATTAAAAAACTATCCATTTCAGAACAGGTTAAAGGAGATGTAATACTCAAAGTGTGGGAAGCAAACCTGACCGAAAATAAAAGAATAACCAGAGATGTCAATGATGATTGTCAAGGAATTTTTGATCTCTTAGAAAAAACTTCATTGAATATTGGAAAAAATGGTTGTCATGGGTTATTAGGAGAGATTAACATTGTCAAACACCAGCTAAGGTTCAAGGAATATTTGGAGGAAATGAAGGTGGAGATCCGAAAAATTAAGGTAATAAATATCATCGAAATCGACAAATGGATAGTGATACCGAACTTAAAGTTACAAACTATTAAGTTCACAAGGAAGATAATAGAAGATTGTTTGCCCGAATTATAGAAAATATTCTTCATATTTGAGGGAAAAAAGATACCAAACGTTCCCAGAGTTTTGGTGAAGTTTTTGGGAAAATGTATTCGTTGTCTTGAGGCATAAGAAGGAAGTTCGTCAACACAAACATAAAAATACTCTTTTGCATATTTTCATCATTAGAATAATAAAGCAGTTAGAAAAGAAATGTAAATGGTTTGACATTATTCATCCATGTAACCGTAATCTTAGGAAGTTGGTTAATCACCAACGGGAAAATATTTGATGATCATGTATAAATATATTTTCAGAAGATTGAGAAAAGGCTTTTGGTTTTTTGAGAGAGCCGATTGTATTAAAAGTTTTCCAACCCACTGTGATATACGAATACAGACGAGATTCTGAATCCTGCTAACTTGTAGCTATGTGTTCTTTAACCTTGTTTACCATATTTTTCTATGTTTCTCTTTCAATGTCTTTCTAATGAATGATCATTTTGAAGTTTATTTTATACATCTTTTATAGTTTAGATTGATTTGGTTATCAAATTATTTACAACTTTTCCTCTGAAATTGCTATCAGTAATTTTAAGACCTGTGGATCATTTGAGCCATGATATTTAACACTTCATTAGAAATCTCGTTTTCTTCTTTATTTCCTGTTACAATATGAGATTCTTTCTTGATTAAAGCCTCATATTTTTTCAGTAGTATTTCTTTGTTATTTTACGATTCTCAAATTGTTTCAAGTCCAGGAAACGACCTCAACTGTATTTATGTTATTATTTTGAATTTCAAAACTATTTTTCCTATTCTCATCTCTTAAAAAACCGAAGTAACAATTTATTGAATTCATTCACAACTAAATAAAATTTTACTCTCCATGACTATCCCAAATAACAGACAACCTAACATAGAACTTGGTCTCCAAGATCAAACTAGTATTGCTTTATACCTATTTAATACTATTCTACAAACAACAACTAACCGGGCTAAATTAGAACGCTCATGGGCTGCTATTGAGAGAGATATTAGCATCCAAGAACAACGAGAATCTAGACAGAGGCAGTTGAGAAACTGATTCTTATTTACCCTTCTTTTTGATTCTTATCCTTTAATTATCTTTACCTTTATGGATGCCTTGACGGTATACTTTACAGCCTTAAAGTATAAAATCAGGAACAACAAGTGGGTGGAAGACCTATGGTAATATCTTCAAATACTTTGGAATGCTTATCAATGATCCCTTGGATATCTAGGGGAATAGATGGCTTAGATGTTTGAACATCTAGTGAGCATAGTTGTACTATTACACCCTGATGCCCCCTTTTTAATAATTTTGTCATGCCATTAGAGCTTACCACCTTACTGGGTTTCCCTGTGATAACCTTCAACTCAAATTCCTTTCCTTCCAATGAAAGTTTCATGAAAAGTTCTTGAAAATTAAAAGCCACGGTTCCCAATGATTGTAACCATTGGAACCCTAGTACGACATCAACACCACCCATGGGTATATCAATCATTGGACTATTCATTACATATTCCCCCATAGTAAGATTGATATTATGGAATTTTCCTAAGCAATTGATAGTTCCTCAATTTGTAATCATTACTTGAAACTCTGGCTCTGGATATATAAAGCAATTGAGAGCTTTGGCTAATTTGCAGTGAGTAAAATTATGAGTACTACCATAATAAATTAACACTATTACCTTTTTTATTTTTGATATATCCTTCGATCTTGAGGGTTTAAGGAGTGCTAATTCCATCCAATGTATGACATGATATGGTGGGAGTCATCTCTTCAGAAGAAATATCTTCTACATCTTCATCTTGATATGGTTCTTGTTCTTGTTCTCCTTCCTCTTCACAATCTATGTAGAATAATTTCTTCTCACCACACTTATGTCCCTTACTATACTTGTTGTTACAATTAAAGAGTAAATATTTTTCTTTTATTTCCTCCAATTGTTGAGGTGTTAACCTTGTAGGTTGAGGTGGTTTAGAATAAGGAACAATATTCTCTCGATAGATGTTAGGTGTGGTCCTTCTAGTAGCCATAGCTAGACTTTTACTTTCAACATTTCTCACCACCCTGAATGCATTCTCCAATGATTTGGGTTCCCAAAGGAGAACCTTGTGTTGAATGTTATCCTTTAAAGTTCCTGTGAAGACATCAATCATGTGATCATATGGAATATGTATTACCTTTATATTCAATTATGGAAGATCTCAATGTGCTCCGCAACTGAACCCTTTTGCTTGAGATTTATCAATTGGCTAAAAAAGGTATTGCTCCTTGTATCCTCATAGTGTGCTATAATTTGTTCCATGAAAATTGTCCAAGTGACAAGTGATTTGTGAGACAAATCCATTGATACCACACAAATTGATTAAGTTCTAAATATAAGGATGCAATTCGCACCTTTTGTGTTTGAGGCACATCAAGTCAATCAAAGAACTGCTCCATCTGGAGTATCCATGTGATTGGATCCTTGCCATAAAAACTTATCATAATGATCTTTGGAAAGTGGTTGTTCTTCAACCCAAAGCTGGAGTTTTTCCAGTATTGATTCATCTTCCTTGTGTCCTCATCATGAATTTCATGGGATACATAGTCACTTTCAGGTGGCCTCTCTATTAGCAACTTTTTCAACCATTCCATGATCTCCCCTTTTAAGCCATCCATTTTAGTATCCATCATCGCTTCCAGCTTAGCTTCAGTTGAATCCATCGTCCTTTTTAGTTCATATTTTGTTATTGCCTTATTTTGTAAATCACCTATGTCCTTGCGCATTTCTTCACCTTCATCAAGAGTCTTGTTGGTTGCGGATTCTGATTATCTTCTTGAGGTTTTGTTTTAGCCGTTCTTGGACCCCATTACCTAATGGGGGGTTGTGGGGGGTCTTGCACCCCCACAAATGTTTCCAAGGGGGTATA
>JZKD02S2419187.1:266577-319081 GCA_000966675.3 Picea glauca | reverse complement strand
GGGGGAGGCGACGACAATTTTTGTATAACCCCCCTGGCGAGGGATTAAGGGAAAGCACCCCCGAAGTGAAATATTGCCATGTAAAATATTGTAATTTCATAGTCAATCTGGACCATTCATTATAAGGTCGCATATATGACGATATAAGTTATTTTTATCATTTTTTTCCCTAGAAGGAAACCCTATCTTATGAGGGAATTGTATTGTGGTTGCATATTATCATGAATTTTTTATTCTGAGAGAGGATACCGTGAGAGAAAGAAGAGGAAGTTACAATGGTTGAGCTGTAGGTTGTATCCATCCATTTTGTTGGATGATAAAAAAGAAGGACTTGGAAATTTCTCTGGTGGACGTAGCCCACATTGGGTGAACCACGTATATCTATGTCTCTATTGTATAGTGTATCTTCTATGTTTTATTTCTGTGTTTGTTTTCTTTTATTGCTCCACGATCTTGTTTTTCTAACAATTGGTATCAAAGTGTAAAGTAACTCGTAAGAAAAGAGGGTTCCTGGTTTGAGTGGGAGCAATGGAGAAAGATCGAAAGTTAGGGTCGAGAAATTTAATGGCCAAAACTACCAGTTATGTAAGATGCAGATAAAAGACTATTTATATGAGAAGGATCTATTCCTACCATTGGGTAGAATAACAAAGAAGCCGACGACCATGAAGGACAAAGAATGGGAGGTTCTTGATAGAAAGGCACTAGGAATGATACGACTGAGCCTGGAAGCGTCAATGGTTTTCAATATTTCAAAATAAAAGACAATGAAGGAGCCGATGGAAGCATTGGATAAACTATATGAAAACCTCAGCGCCCAATAAGGTAGTTCTAATGAAGAGATTATTTAATATGAATATCTCAGAAGATGGGTCTGTTGCATATCATTTAATTGAATTTAATACGGTTACTAATAAGCTAAGTTCTATAAAAGTGGACTTTGATGATGAGGTAAAGGCTCTTCTAATCCTGTGCTCATTTCCAAAAAGATGGAATGTATTGGTCATGGATGTAAGTAACTTTGTCTCTGGTTCAAACACTCTAAAATTTGATGATGTTGTTGGTGTTATCCTTAGCGAGGAAATGCGACAAAAAAACATAGGTGAGACATTAGGTAATGCATCAAACATGGTGAACACAGGAAGACAAAATGATACGTTGGACACAGTGGTATGATATTGTCATTGATGTCAAATAGGGTGCAGAAGAACATTAATCAAAGCTCAGAAAGAAAAAGGGAATTGCAGAAAGGATATTGAGATTGAAATCCCCACAATAAAACTTCAAAAGAATTTAGGAGGAACTATGTTCATTGATGAAATAGTTGGGACAGTCCAGGATTGTCAGATTGAGATGAAGCCAAAAGCTGGGAGAAATTAAATCCCAACCATCAGATCGAGATAAATAATACTCAACCATCAGATCACAGTAAAGGGAAGGAGATGTTCAACTACGACGCCAACCACTCCGGCGAAAAGGAGTCAAGAACAGGTAAATTTACCCGAAGGCCGAAGCCCCAGAGTCATAAACTCCCATCGATCGTCAGATCAGGAAATCCTCTCAACCATTGATCTATTCAAAATGATCCAAGAAAGGAGACAATCAAATTTAGCGCTGGCCACTCCGGTGGAAAGGAGTCTAGAACAGGTAAAATTATCCGAAGGCTAGAGCCCCAAATTCTTGAAGTGAATGAGGGCCATCAAATCTGGGCAATGCATGGTGACCATTGGATAAGGAGAGGTGGATCCAATTGTGGTCAACTTTGGCGTTGACCACTTCGGTGAAAAATGGTTTAAAACATGTAAGTTCACTCGAAGGAAGGAACTTTGAAGTCACAGAGTAAGACACATGGCACAAACATTAAGATCCCACATCATCATAGTCCACACCAACAAAGAAATGTGGCACAATAAGATGGTGACAAGTGTCAAGGTCTAGTTGGCATTTTAGGTATACGTAAGTCACAAATCTAAGTGACATGTTGCAGCCACTCGACCAGTGCCACATAAGAAATGACGTCAACAAGCTACATCGCTCCGGGAGTATGTCCTTCTGGAAAAACCATTTTTTCCTACCAACAACTGGCTGAAGAGATGAAGGTCGAAGTCATGAATTAACGTTGGTCATTGATTTACGATTCTCATGAATATTTCTTGACCGTTAGATTAAGCCAGTAGAATAGGGTAAGCGTGGAACTTTGACCGACAACAAGAGGTCACCGCCATTCTATGACTTATTCGGTAGGTAAAGCTTCATAGGGATTGAACTACTTCATAGCTTGAGTAGCCTGAAGTCCCAGAGTCACAAATAGTCGAATACCCGATGAGCGGGACCTCCTTTGTGCCTAAGCGCACGGTTCTATATCCTAGACATGTGAGGGGTATTAAGCAGAGAAGTGTCGATACTCACTCTGGCGGAATTTTCTCTGGAGGAGTTGGAAGACTACAAAATTCAGAGTCCCAAAACTCTGAAATCCCGAAGAGAATGAGAATCGTCCACTCAAGTGCAGATTAAGTCCTGGCTATCGATTTTCTTGAAACCTCTCGACAAGCCAGGATCATCCATCTAATGGAAGATCAAATATCAACCGTATGATCTACTTCAACGAAATGTACTCCAGGAGGATTGAATAACTGCAAAGGCTGGAAGTCTCGAAGGACGAAGTTCTGAAGTAAAAGACAGTCGTTCATCTCAATGTCCAAATTAAAATATGATCGTTGATATTGATAAATGATTAAGCACATGTTTTGATTAGCACCTAGCCACGACCTGTGGTCATATGGAAGAGAGGTCCTGAAGTATTTATGTGCGAAATTTAAACACACAGAGTAAGAATTTTATCTCGGTCTAAAAGGAACGTTGAACCAGATAGGACTTGGAATTTTTCCTGATTTATCTTAAGTGATCCAACACATGCAATGCATTAGAGAGCTAATAAAAAAGATTAGATTCAATCAAATTAAATTTAGAATGAAATAAAGAGGCATGGAATTGAGTTAAAAGAATCGATCCATACCTGTGATCGATTTAGGGAAATCCCTCTCATTAAATTTAAAATCTTTCATGATAATGTATGAATAAAAATAAAGGACAGACACAAGTTATTATTGTTAATTTAAATGAAGAAGTACGATGGTCCAAACAAAGGGACACAATGCTTCATAGTTCACACCAGTTGGAAGATTATATACACAAGAAAGAATGGTGAGAAGAAAGTGTCTCTGTAGTCGAGATTAGAAGATCAAAACAAAAGAAGAGTCCAAAGAGAAAATGATGATACCGATGCAATGAGGGTGAAAAGGAGGAGAAAGGAAGGATTCATATCCTTTCCTAAATAAGGGAGTTGGTGCTTCCTAGGGTTGGTGCCATAAATATAAGGGAGTTGGTGCTTCCTAGGGTTGGTGCCCTAAAGACAAGGGAGTTGGTGCTTCCTAGGGTTGGTTCCCTAAACACAAGGGAGTTGGTGTACCTAAAGACAAGGGATTTGGTGTTTCCCAGGGTTGGTTCCCCGAAGAAGGGGATTTATGTCTCCTAGAGTTGTTTCTCTAAAAAGGATTGGTGTCTTTCAGTATTCTTTTTAAAACCTTGTAATTCCTGTTATTTATATTTATATAATTGATTCTACATACAAGTATATTGTTGATCTATTGTGGTAATTAATAAAATATAAAAGTGATTGCTAATTTTTGAAAAAAGGGTAATAATGATTCACCCCCTGTAATGTCCCCACTTTGGGACATCATGGTATTATGGAGTGTTATGATGACCAGAGTAGCCAGATGGAGGTTATAGAGAGTACATGAGTTATTGAGGGGTATTTTGGGGTCCAGCTTGCATTGCTCATATTATTTCATCATTATGATCCATTCTGCATAGCTTGGCGTTGGTTCCATTGCATTTCGACGATTTCCATGATTTTGAGTTATTTTGGGCTATAGGTTAATTAAATACACTAAGGAGGTCATATTGGGCATAATACTTGGAGGAACCTCTTATTCTAATAGCTCATTGGAATCGGGAGGAACAAAACTACAGGATAGGATGATGGAAAGTGAATTTCAGTGGCCAGGGAAGCCACAAGGGGAGATAAGGTGATTTTCAGAGGTAAAATAGTTAATTAATTAATTAAAGTGATTTAATTAATTAATTAATAATTAATAAAGTAAAAGTCACTTTGGAGGGACAAGGTGAGCATGAAGGATAAAAGAGAGGCAAGGGCCTCTATTTTCTCATTCATGTTGATTATCAGTTTTGATATCTGACTTCTAGCTAGTGAACCCATGCCTTCAGGGTTTTGAGGGTTTTGACTTAACAAACCCTAGAGATCAGCTCGGTGGTGAAAGATCCCACTCAACCTGATCCAAGCTTGGTCACGGAGGTGAAATATTCCTCCCTCACCATTCTACATCAGATATATTAAGCTTCACGGGAGTTCTACACCAGCCACAGGTACATGAAGAGAGAGGGCGCACCATTGAGGGTTTCCAGCAAGGGGGCGCACCATTGATGGGAGGAAGGTTCGATCTAGGAGTCTGAGAGGGATTTTGGAGATTTGATCACTTGGGATTTTCTTGCAGAGCCTTGACCATCATTTCTAGTGCCTTTTGAGAGATTTATATGGTCCAGATGATTTCCTAGAGCATTGGCATGAATTGGAGAGAAGGAGGGCGCTATTCAGATTCAAATTTATTCAGTTTGGAGGGGTTATACTTGAGATTTGACCCAGAGAATTCACTTAGTGACTTGCAGTATCCCTATCTATCTTTTTGGGAAGTTTTAGGGCATTTGGAGGTCTCCTTCATCAGGGCCGAATTATTGGGCTTTCAGTCATCCAGAAGGGCGTAAGCCAAATTAGGGAATTGTGCATTGAGTGGGTCATAACTTCACCATTCATCCCGAGACTTCACCCGGGGTTTGGTATTGACCCGATATACATTTTGGCATCTTCATCAGAGGATTTGGAGGTCTTGAGCAGGAAGGCCGAATTATTGAGGGTCTTCAGTGTTCCAGTAGGGCGTAGCTCATCCAGCTTGAGGTTTGGCACTTCAGGGGGTAGGGAACTCAGTGTGTTGTTCATCTATTGCATTCAGAGGGGCCTTTGGAGGCTTGTAGCTTCTCTTCTTCATCTTTTTTTAGAGTTATCTCCGTTTTCTATTAGATCTTAGCTATATTGTACCAGATCTACATATCCATTGTATTAGGGTCTTCTTCTTTATTAATAATATCAGATCTGAGGTATTTTTAGTTGTCTATTGTATTGTTGACATTGCATCTGGTTGAGGTATGTTCCATTGCCATATCTTCTTATTTGTTGCTGCAAACACATATAATAATCATTAGTATAAACCCTAGTGTAACCTAAAAGACCAAATCAACCAAGTGTTTGACGAAATGCCACAACCAAAAAACGTTTAAAAACTCATGCAAAACTTGATGTTCTTGGCATCTTGGGTTGGGAGCATTACAGTGGTATCAGATCTTAGATTCCTGCCAGCCTGAGGGGTCTCCCATAGAGAGAAATGGATAGACAAGAATGGGACTTAAACCTACGAGAGTTGATAGCCAACATATGACAGAATGGAGAACGGATTAGACAAATGGGAGAGAGATTGAAGAAAGTACAGAGCATTCCTACACCCATTAGGAGCAGTCAACTTTTCTACAGTTGCAAAGTGCCTTGGGAGCCATATCATAGATGTAGGGGTAAAGGTAAGAAGCACATTATTGAGGTGCACTATGACGGTGATGATGAGGTGTGTGATGATGCAATGATGTATGCTTATTTGGAGCAGACTGATGATGCTAGTGACTCTTTCATAGAGACCAGTGATTCTTGCACGTTTGAGGAGGATAGTGACCCTTGCGCATTGGAGGAACAATGGGATGGATAGGATGATAGCACCCGTGTTTCAACAGTCATATCATATACTATTGATGACCTTACATCTCAACAAAGTGGTGACACTAGTGGTGATTCACATGTGTTAGCACCTAGACCTGATGAGCTTCCTATGATGACCATGACACATCTGTCATCTTTCCAGACACCCATGATAGCCATGCCACATGAGGATATTAGTGGAATTTCAGATATGATAGAGGTGTCGTATGTGAGGGATGCACACCAAGAACATAGGGATCCACAGATCTAGGAGGATATACATGGCGTGAAGACAATAGACCTTACACACACATATCATCATGAGGAGAGTGGGTCACTTCTTTTGGAGACTCCACTATTTGATCAGATTGTGGAGATTGACAGTTGGATGGGACACTTACTTACGGGACCAAACTGCAGTGATGATGGTGTACCCCTTATTGATCAAGATGACCATAGAACATGTCTGGACACATCATTATGGGATCCAAGTGCAGATGATAGTAGCAGGGTGAGTGCACAAGAGGATACAACTATTCATACAAGATACAGTGTGATTAAGAGGGAGATAACATGTGGTGATGGTGTGTAGTGGCTTACAGGAGGACCTAGTAGCACAGTGGACAATGGGCAGTTCAATACCTTATCTTTTGTAGAGAGTGTTGTTGGGGATTCCAGGGATGACACTAGCAGGGTTGACACTAGCAGTGAGGGGCATGAGGTAGCACGCCCACATGACTATGATCAGGAGTCATGCTACTTGTTAGGATAGTTGAGAGTTAGTGAGGGCATGATCATGAAAGCCACTGGGCACATTGATGACACACATGCATGGGTGGCCGATTGTTGTTGGAGGGCATCAACGACACATGATAGTTTAGATGGGGGATTCACCATAGATGACTTTCATACTCTCAGGGAGAGAGTGTCTGTGATGAGGATCGAATACCAATAGTTGTTGATGGACATAGACTATCTATTGGAGGTTGGCGAGATGTATCATAGGGCCTTGAGTGAACATGATTCAGAGGTGGACAGACTCACTCATGAGTTGGAGAGCACTCGAGGATTCTTGAGAGGCACACAGAAAACCCTTCAGGAATCAGAGTCTAGATCAGAGGAGCTTCTTGAGGGGATTTGTTAGAGATCCACTACATCTATTTTAGTGGAGGCTCAGGTGTATCATTCAGTCACATTGTTAGAGGATGTTGGTGGTCTAACAGAGGAGCACCAGTTGATGTAGGAGCATGAGGACTACCCAGGATCACTGATGAGTATGGAGAGTTATGATCTGGAGGCACAAAAGATACCCTCCATGAATATATTTGAGACAATCGATCACTCACATATACATAGGGACTCCAGAGCCAAGGGAAGTTACGAGGACACTTCCATTTGTGTCCCAGGAGCGGTTGACCTTCCTATAGAGGTTGACCCAGGATCCATGATGTTGCATGAGTATGCAAGAGATTACATGAGTATGCAGGAGCATACAATGGTGAGTGATAGCTCACAGAAACATGCAGAGATGTATAGTGGGATTTAGAGGGGTGTATTGACTTGCAGAGATGACACACACTTAGTAGATCATGGAGATGTCTCTCATTTGCAACAACACATATTACTGGGGGATCATCTTCACAATGGAAACAACCATAGAGGTGATGATGATTGGGATCCAATGATGATTACAGGTGAGTATGTGCCATGGGTATCTGGGGATGATATTTTGGTTGAATCCTTGGGATTGACCAAAGCATATGATACCTTCCAGTCCTATAGTTAGCCACAAATGTTTTTGTTAGTCTTTCCTGACACTTTTATCATTGACAACAACATGAGGAGAGATAGATAGTGGAAAAGGACATGGAGAGTGAGTAGGCCGAGACCACTTGACATGAGTGCTTTTATGACATACAACAAGATAGGGGTGGATCATCATAGGAAAATAGTTGAGACTTGGTGCGTGATGGTGAGCATCGTAGGCCAGGGGATAAAATACATCTCAGAGGATGAAGCATATATGGATTCTCATGAGGATGAGCACGGAGGGATTTTGACAGTGATCAGTATGACACAAGAGCAGTTAGCAAGGATTGGAAGTGATAAACTTCCAAGTTTTCCATGGGATCCAGAAGTTCATTTTGTTAGTAGGTTGTTTCAATTTATGATGACCCAGGTTTCACCAGAGAGCCACATACTTCACTTTGGGTTGGTTTTGAGTGGGCTTGCAGGGGCTTGTCCTATGGGGCAAAACAATTTATCCCTTTTGATCATCATGATCGAGCATGGAGATGGTTGGGAAAGTACTACTTCCACAAAGATTCTTTTAAAGATGCAATTTCTAGACAATAGGTCAAGTTTCCATAGGTATTCCAGCTTTAGGATCCAGGAGTGGGGGATCCAGTATGTATACAGGGGCAAACAATCATGATCATATTAGTGCGACGCCAACATGGTGATCCTTGGCATGGACTAGCATGGGACACGAGGATTGCAGGGTTGAGCATTTCACAGATTGATAGAGGCTAGTGGGCCCTTGCAGGGGAAAGTTATTTTGACTTTCCAGTGAGCTTCAGTGTGGAGGAGAGCACATCACTTGAGGGTGCCTCATGGAGGACTTGCAGTACTTCACTATGGTAGAAACATATGTAGTTGATGGAGACTTTTTAGTCTTGATATGGATTCAGAGGATGGATTTATTTCGAGAGGAGGCCATGTGTCATGTGCAAAAGAATCCTCGTGTTGATATGATTCAGGATCATGCTTCACAGATTATTATAGTTCACATCCTAATATGGGACCAAGGGGGCAGAGTTCATGATAGTTCATCTTTGGTTGGGGCCTACTGTGTGTCCCACAGGTGGACATGGGACCCCGGTATTATATTTGGATGGGTTCAGTTATTGCTCGAGGACAAGCAATATTATAGCAGGGAGGATCGTAATGTCCCCACTTTGGGACATCATGGTATTACAGAGTGCTATGATGACCAGAGTAGCCAGATGGAGGTTATAATGAGTACACGAGCTATTGAGGGGTATTTTGGGGTCCAACTTGCATCACTCATCTTATTTCATCATTATGATCCATTATGCACAACTTGGGATTGGTTCTGTTGCATTCCGACGATTTCCATGATTTTGAGTTATTTTGGGCTATAGGTTAATTAAATACACTAAGGAGGTCATATTGGGCATAATACTTGGAGGAACCTCTTATTGTAATAGCTCATTGGAATCGGGAGGAACAACACTACATGATAGGATGATGGAAAGTGACTTTTAGTGGCCAGGGAAGCCACAAGGAGAGATAAGGTTCTTTTCAGAGGTAAAATAGTTAATTAATTGATTAAAGTGATTTAATTAATTAATTAATAATTAATAAAGTAAAAGTCACTTTGGAGGGACAAACTGAGCAGGAAGGATAAAAGAGAGGCAAGGGCCTCTATTCTCTCATTCACGTTGATTATCAGTTTTGATATCTGGGTTCTAGCTAGTGAGCCCATGCCTTGGGGGTTTTGAGGGTTTTGACTTTAAAAACTCTAGAGATCATCTCAGTGGTGAAAGATCCCACCCAACTTGATCTAATCTCGGTCACGGAGGTGAAAGATTCCTCCCTCACCATTCTACATCAGATCTATTCAACTTTAGGGGAGTTCTACACCAGCCACAGGTACATGAAGAGAGAGGGCACACCATTGAGGGTTTCCAGCAAGGGGGCACACCATTGATGTGAGGAAGGTTTGATCTAGGAGTATGAGAGGGGTTTTGGAGATTTGAGCACTTGGTTTTTTCTTACAGGGCCTTGACCATCATTTCTAGTGCCTTTTGAGAGAGTTATATGGTCCAGATGATTTCCTAGAGCATTGGCACAAATTGGAGAGAAGGAGGGTGCTATTGAGATTCAGATTTATTCAGTTTGGAGGGGTTATACTTCATATCTGACCTGAATACTTCACTTAGTGACTTTCAGTGTCCCGATATATCTTTCTGGGAAGCTTTAGGGCATTTGGAGTCTCCTTCATCAAGGCCGAATTATTGGGCCTTCATTCCTCTAGGAGGGCACAAGACAGATTAGGGAATTGTACATTGAGTGGGTCATAAGTTCACCATTCATCCTGAGACTTCACCCAGGGTTTGATATTGACCCAATCTACATTTTGGCATCTTCATCGAAGGATTTGGAGGTCTTGAGCAGCAAGGTCAAATTATTGAGGGTCTTTAGTGTTCCAACAGGGCGTAGCTCATTCAACTTGAGGTTTGACACTTCAGGGGGCAGGGACCTCAGCGTTTTGTTCATCTATTGCATTCAGGGGGGCCTTTGGAGGCTTGTAGCTTCTCTTCTTCATCTTGTTTGAGAGTTATCTCCATTTTCTATTAGATCTTAGCTATATTGTACCATATCTACAGATCCATTATATCAGGGTCTTCTTCTTTATGAATAATATCTTATCTGAGGTATTTTGAGTTGTCTGTTGTATTGTTGACATTGCATCTGGTTGAGTTATGTTCCATTGCCATATATTCTTATTTGTTACTGCAAACACATATAATAATCATTAGTATAAACCCTATGTTGAAATTACTAAGACAACTGAGAGGGGGGGTGAATCAGTTGTTACTGTGCTTAAACAATTTTATGTTTATTAAAACATTTTTTAAACTTCACCAAGTGACCATCAAGATTATACAAGATATGAAAAACAAAAATAATAACCATCAATCACACATATGATATGCACAGAGACACATTTTCATGAGGAAACTCATAAAGGGAGAAAACTTCTTCTTCTTCTAATGATAGGCAGTCTTTTGTGTTTTGTACATAATCTATCTTTGAGCACCAACTCAAAATGAGGCTACCACCTCTGTTTTACAAGTTTTAACTTGTTGAGAGCACCAACTCTCTGGTTTCTCTAGCACCCACTAGAAGAAAGAACCAACTCCCTAAGTGTTCCAACACCAACTGGATGGAAGCACCTACTTCCACTTATACAAGCACCAACTTGCATACATAAAACTCTGTGTTTTCCCATGCACCACCCTGGCACCCCGTTTTCTAGCCACAACTAGATGAAAGCTACAACTTCCAGTATTCAAGCACCAACTTGAATAACAAAGGACTATAGTCCTCCCTAGCACCTCCCTACCTCCCTGATTATAAATAAATGATTGATTAACCAACAATACAGATATATTCTTACCACTTCTTCTCTGTTATGCAATTCTTCTCTGCTTCACTATTCTTCTGTTCTGTTCATACTTAACTTGACTTGTTGTCTCTTTCTGTCCGTTCTTTCTCTGTTCCTCTCATTCTCTTTGGTATATGTACATTTTTCTCTCTTCACCTTTTCTGTTTTGTTCATCTTCTGTTTCTCATCTCCGAGTTTTATCTCACACTGTGGATATTGTGATTTTCCTTTCTCCTAGTTCAACTGATTTTTCCAGTGACAACAGCCAACCTAACTCAGTCATGACCTTTGTCTTTTATACAAATGCATCAATTTCGTTACACCTCACATCTCCAAGAGAAACTCACAAGAAACCGAATCACCAAGAACCCAAGAACTATGATTCAGTTTTGCTAACTGAATCGTAACTGATCAATAGTCTGTGAAGTGTAATAGTCACACTTCGCTCAAAATTCTGATTAATCAAAACTGTTGTATTAAATCCACAGAGACTTGTTGATCTTTCAAATATGTTCCTCGCGAACTTTACTTGATCAAACTAGCACCGAGCGTGTTTCTCCCACATGCCCACTGGTTGTGACCTTATGCTAACCAAAGAGTCGTTTAGCGATTTCGTGTTTCAGGTGATCAGCTACGAGTCACCTCGATTTTCCCAACTTGCGAAACTCCGAGGTGGAGCCTAGAAATGCTAGCTCCTTCCCTTCTCTTCTGCTGATGTGACCACTGGTTGTGACCACATGCCTATTCATAAAGGCTTATCGCGATTCTGCATGTCGGATGTTTGAACGTGAGCCAACCTTGACTCTTCTAACTCCCGATATCTGAAATACTCTAGATCAACGGTCCAGATCTTATCGTGATTTCACGTTTCACGACTTCAAAGGTTAGAGAACCTCCTTCCTTTGACTCTTCAGTCATCGAGATGCTTATCTCTCACCACGTGTCCTCTGGATTCAATGACTCAGATCTCATCGCAATTTCGCATTTCACGGAATTGGAGAATGGCTCTCACCCATTATCCTCTTTGCAGTTATATTGAATTTGATGGCTGTTGGTCCTCGTCGCTAAGATCCACTGTATCATATCTGTACTGCTCTTCTGTGCTTCCTCTGGTCACTGGGTGTTGATCTAACGGTCATTGGGTAGTCAGGATTGGTGATCCAACGACCATTATCATTCTTCCTCCCGAGCTTTCTGATCTCTCTGACTTAGAATATTTTCTAAGTGTTCAAAGGTCTCGACTTTTTCTCCTCTTGCGAGTCTTCCTCTTGGACCTCGGTTTCACTTCTGGAAACTGCAAAGCGCTATCTCTTATGAGCTGTGATCTCTGCTTATTGTTTGTTTCTTCACATGAGCTTATGCTTTCCCTGTTTGCCATCATTGCCGCTTTCCTTATTGCTGCTTTTATTTCCTGTAAGCATACCATTGATTCTTCTATTCTTGCCATCAATATTCTGAATGTCATCACTGTTGTTCTTGCCATAAATGACAAGCACGTTCTTTTCCTGAAAAACATGCCAACACCCTAGTGTAACCTATAAGACCAAATCAGCCAAGTGTTTGACGAAATGCCACAACCAGAAAACGTTTAAAAACTCATGAAAAACGTGATGTTCCTAGCTTCTTGGCTTGGGAACATTACCCCCCCCTCTCAATATTCTAACAATTGGTATCAGAGCGAATGCCTTCATCACAGTCTAATAACGGGAAGGTAGATCCTGAAAGAAATGGATCAACAAGAGGGAATGTCTTCCAACAAAGAACCATTGTTCAATGGAGGTGGCTATGCTCTCTGGAAAATAAGAATAAAAATATGCATGTTGGCTCTTGGTTTTGATATATGGAAATCTTTTGTAGATGGTTACATTGCACCAACCAATCAACCCACAAATGTTGCAGGAAAGAAAATCTGCAATGACGACTCAAGAGGAGTTAATTCCATTCTAGGAGGATTGAAAAACTCTATATGTGTAAAGGTTATGCATTGTAATTCAGCTAAGGAAATTTGGGACAAATTGGAGGTTGTATATGAGGGAGATGGAAAAGTCAAAGAAGCCAAACTACAAACCTATAGAACTAAGTTTGAAAATTTGAAGATGAAAGAAGAAGAGAACATTGGCGAATACTTTCATAAGGTAGATGAGGTAGTTAATTCAATCAGAGTAGCAGGAGAATAACTTACCGATAAACCTATTGTACAAAATATATTAAGGTCATTACCTATGAGATATGATGCCAAGATTTCCACAATTGAAGATAGACCAAAACTTGACAAACTCACAGTAGATCAACTTCATAGAATTTTTACAGCATATGAAATGAGAACAGGGAATGAAAAACCATCAAGAAGAGAAACAACCTTTAAAGAATCTAAAACAAATATGAGGCAAGAGCAAAAGAATTATGATGAGTTATTAGATATATCTGATGAAGAAACTGCCAACTTCATAAAGAAACTTAAGAAAGGGACTATGAAATACAAAGGAAATATTCCTTTAATATGTTTCAACTGTGGAAAAATTGGACACTTTTCCAATAAATGTCCCTATCCTAAGCATAAGCAAAGCGGCGATGAAAGAACCTTCAAAAATTAGAAGAAAATCAAAACTAATGATAACAATAAGTTTTACAAGAAAAAAAAAACATTCTTTACCCAAGGAGACAATAGTTCATCAGAAGAAAAGAAGAAGAGGAGCCAAAGCTTCTATTTGTGGGAATAAAAACTCAAGATGATAATCATTCAGAAGATGAAGAAGAAGTGAACTTCGAAGAATAATTCCTTCAGGTAATTAATGAACTAAGAAAAAATAAAAAACAAAACAGGTTACTAAGGGAAGAGCTTATAGAGATTGAAGAAGCTACTAAATCAAGAGAGAAGGAAGTTTCCAAAACCATCAGTGAGTCAAAACAATTGATCATTAATTTAAAAACTCAACTCCAAGAAACCAAAAGAAAAGAATAAATATTGAATAAAGAGCTCAGTGAAAAACAACAAATGTGTAAAATATTGGAGGATGAAATAGTTCAACTAAAAGGGAAACTAGAAAAAGAAGATATTAAGTCTAAATTTGAAAATAAATCAAAAATATTGAATAACATTCTTAGCAGTCAGAGATCATCAAATGATAAGACACGACTAGGATATGATCCCTCTACAAAACAAGAAAATGACAAAATCAACTATGCATATGTTCTTAAGAAACCCATAAATAGAAAACAAAACAAAACAAGAACAATACCATTCGAAACTATCCCAAATAAACAAAAATCTGCACCTTCTACTAATGAAAAAGATAATGAAAATAATAAAATCATCATAAGGAATCCCTCCAACAGATATAGATATATCTTCCTTGGTTATTGTTAATCCTGTTAAAATTTTGGACATAAAGCAATTCACTGTAAAGCTTATAGAGAGTACAATCCAAGAAATGTTCAAAGATATGGAAATAATAAAGATAATGCAAAAATAAGAAACTATAAATCCTTCTCTCCCTTACAATATTACAATGTTGAATGTTACAAATGCAACAACTATGGTCACAAAGCTAGTGAATGTAGATTGCCAAAATATGATAAAAAAAAAATATTCCCAATAATAAAAAAGTGTGGAAGAAAAAGAAAACAGAGTGCAATGTAGCCTTATATGCAAGAAATCAAGGATGTCAGTGGTATATATACAATGGATGTTCCAAACACATGAATGTATATCAAAGCAAATTTCTCAAGTTGAACAAGAAAGGAAAAGGAAAAGTAACTTTTGGAGATAATATGTCAGCCAAAATACTGGGAAAATGAACTATCAGTTTAGAAAATAATAAAATCAAAGAAAAAGTTGTACTTCTGGTAGAAAATATCAAACCTAATCTCCTAAGTGTAAGTCAGACATGTGATCAAGGTCACATAATTACTTTTGATTCTCAAAAATGTGAGATCAGAAAAAAGGACACTGGAAAACTATTGGTAGTTACACCAAGAACATCTAGTAATGTGTACATCCTTAATATAGATGAAGACGAAAAATGTTGTTTAAGCCAAGTAGATGAAAGCTGGCTATGACATAGAAGGTTGGGACATTTAATCTTTGATAACTTGATCAAAGACAATGAGAAAGAGGCAATTAAGGACCTGCCAAAAGTGATTAAGCCTTCAGATTCTATTTGTAAACATTGTCAAATAGGAAAGCAAACAAGAGTTAGGTTCAAAACAAAAGAACATTCCACAATGAAACCATTAGAACTTATTCACACATATCTATGTGAACCTACAATATTTTATGTTGATTGTTGATGATTACATAAGATTAACCTGGGTATACTTTCTAAAAGAAAAATCATAAGCCTTTGAGAAATTTAAAACATACAAATCCCTTATAGAAAATGAAACAGATCTCAAAATTAAATGTCAGAGGTTAGAAAATGGAGAAGAATTCACCTCTAAAGAATTCATTCAATTATGTGAAACTCATGGTATCAAAAGACATTTTTCAGCTCCTAGGACTCCTCAACAGAATGGAGTGGTAGAAAGGAAAAACATAACAGTTCAAGAAGCTGCAAGAACCATGTTAAATGAAGACAAGCTTCCAGACAAATTCTGGAGAGATGCAATCTACACAACAATCCACATACTAAATAGAGCTCAGTTGAGACCCAACCATGACAAAACCTCTTATGAACTATGGTTTGGGAGGCCAACATCTGTAAAACACTTTAGAACTTTTGGAAGTAAATGTTACATTAAGAATGATGAAGATAACTTAGGAAAGTTTGATCTAAGATATGATGAAGGAATATTTTTAGGGTATTCATCTAATAAGAAAACATACAGATGTTATAATCTTAGACTACTAAAGATAGTGGAAAGTGCCAATGTTAAGATAGATGACCTAAAAAAGGGCATATCCCAAGACATTGATAAAAAATCCCAACAAGAAGACGATGATGTAAAATATCAACAAGAAGAAGATGATGTATAATCTCTGCAAGAAGATAATGATGAAGAACCACAATAAATTGAACCATATACTGATGAAGAAGACAATGAAGAAACACCCATGCCAGAAGCTCCATCAAAAAGAGTTCAAAAGAATCATCCTCAAAGTCAGATTATTGGAGATAAAAATGCAGGATTGGAAACAAGAAGGAAACTTGCTTTTGACTTAGAACAAGCAATGTTATCCCTGATAGAACCTAATTCATTCAAAGAATCTAGCAAAAGTAAAGGTTGGATAGAAGCAATGAATGAAGAACTAGACCAAATAGAGAAGAATCAGACTTGGGAACTAGTTCCAAGACCCAAGGACAAGAATGTGCTAGGAACCAAGTGGATCTTCAAAAACAAACTAAATGAAAGTGGGTAGATTATAAAGAACAAATCCATATTAGTTTGCAAAGGATATTCCCAAGTGGAAGGTATTGATTTTGAAGAGACTTTTGCTTCAGTTGCAAGACTTGAGGCCATATGAATGTTCCTAGAATTTCAAAATCTATCAGATGGATGTCAAGTCAGCATTCTTTAATGGAACACTAGAATAAGAAGTCTATATTGAGCAACCAAAGGATTCATGTTAACAGAAAATTAGGACTATGTGTGCAAGTTAAAAAAGGCCATGTATGTTCTTAAACAAGCTCCCAGAGCATGGTTCTCAAGGCTTGATTAGTACCTACAAAAACAAGGATATAAGAGAGGGACTAATGACAACAACTTATACATCAATATTGAGGATCAAAATATGATTTTTGTGGTGGT
Source organism: Picea glauca (assembly GCA_000966675.3). NCBI lineage: Eukaryota > Viridiplantae > Streptophyta > Pinopsida > Pinales > Pinaceae > Picea > Picea glauca. The sequence goes on along the minus strand of JZKD02S2419187.1, from coordinate 302,258 downwards.
ATATGTAGATGACATCATATTTGGAAGTAATCTTACTACACTGAGCAGAAATTTTGCAACAAAAATGCAGGAAGAATTTGAAATGTCTATGCTGGGAGAACGATCCTTCTTCTTAGGTTTACAAGTAAATCAAACAGAAAATGGAATATTCATTTCCCGAGCCAAATATATCAAGGAAATGCTAAAGAAATTCCAAATGGAAGACAATAAACCTATGAGTACTCCCATGGTCACTGGATGTAAACTAAGCCTAAAATATGACTCACCAAAAGTGGACCAAACGATGTATAAATCAATGGTCAGACGTTTTCTCTATTCAACAACAACAAGACCTGACATCATGCAGGTTGTAGGACTTGTGGGGAGATTTCAATCTACACCTAAAGAAACTCACGTAAAAGAAGTAAAGAGAATATTCAGATATCTTAAAGGCACCCTAGAACTTGGATTGTGGTATCCAAAAGATAAAGACTTCAATCTAACTGCACACACTGATGCAGATTGGGCCAATAGTATAGATGATAGGAAAAGCACCAGTGGAGGAGCATTTTTCTTAGGAAAATTTCTGGTAGCATGGTTAATAAAGAAAGAAACAAACACCCACATCACTTTCTACAGCAGAGGAAAAATACATTGTTGCTGCATCTTGCTGCACACAAGTTCTTTGGATGAAGCAAACATTAGAAGATTTACAAATAAGATATGATAATCCCATTACTATTAATTGTGATAACACTAGTGCCATAAGCATATATAAAAATCCAGTAATGCATTCTAAAACCAAGCACATACCAATTAAATATCATTTTCTAAGAGATAAGGTTACCCAAAAAGTGGTTAAAATAGTGTATGTAGACACCAAAGAACAAATTGCAGACATATTCACAAAACCCTTTCCCAGGAGTACTTTTGAAAATCTTCAACAAAAATTGGGAGTCATTCAAAAACCTCATTAAAAACCATAAAAATTGTATGAAAAGAAAAGGGGCACATGGTCATGGGGAGCATTTCCATAGGGGGAGCGAAGAAAGATCCCCTCTGCCATTGCTTTCAAAGGGGAAGTAAATTGATAAGAGCATATTTTTCCAAAAGAAAAAGGTTTCCATCAATGCCAAAGGGGGAGAATGTTGGACACAGTGGTACAATATTGTCATTGATGTCAAATAAGGTGAAGAAGAACATTAATCAAATCTTAGAAGGGAAAGCGCAATGCAGAAATCCTATCGAGATTGAAATCCCCACAAAAAAACTCCAAAAGAATTTAGGAGGAACTTTGTTTGTTGATGAAGTTTTCAGGACAGTCTAGGACCATCAGATCGAGATGAAACAAGAAGCTAGGAGAAATTAAAATACAACCATCAAATCAGGATAAATAATCCTCAACCGTTAGATCACAGTAAAGGAAAGGAGATAGTCAACTCTGACACTGACCACTCCGGTGAAAAGCAGTCAATAACATGGGAGTTTACCCGAAGGCCGAAGTCCCAGAGTCATGCACTCCCGTCAACTGTCGGATCAAGAAATCCCCTCAATCGTTGATATATTCAGAACCCGCCAAGAAAGGAGACAATCAACTCCGACCCTGACCACTCCGGTGGAAAGGATTCTAGAACATGTAAAATTACCCAAAGGCCAAAGCCCCGAATTCTCAAAGTGAATGAGGGCCATCAAATCTGGGCAATGCATGGTGACCGTTAGACAAGGAGAGGCGGGTCCAATTGTGGTCAACTTCAGCGCTGGCCACTTCGGCGAAAAATGATTTAAAACATGTAAGTTCACCTGAAGGCCGGAACTTCCAAGTCATGGAGTAAGACACATGGCACACACACATTAAGAGCCCACATCATCATAGTCCACGTTAGAAAGACCACATCGATAAAGACACGTGGCACAATTAGATGGTGAGAAATGTCAAGGTCCAATTGGCATTTTAGGTATACACAAGTCACAAATCTAAGTGACATGTGGCAACCACTCGACCAGTGCCACATCAGCAGTGATGTCAACAAGCTATGTCACTCCGGGAGTATGTCCTTCAAGGAAAACCAATTTATCCTACCAACAACTGCCCGAAGCGCTGAAGGCTGAAGTCATGAATTAACTTTGGTCGTTGATTTACGATTCTCAAAAATATTTCTCGGCCATTGGATTAAGCTAGTAGAATAGGGTAAGCATGGAACTTTGACCAACAACAAGCGATCACTATCATTCTGTGATTTATTCAGTAGGTAAAGCTTCGGAGGGATTGAACTACTTCATAGCTCGAGTAGCCCGAAGCCCTAGAGTCATGAATAGTCAAATACCTGATGAGCGGGAGATCCTTTGTGCATAAGTGCATGGTTCTAACTCCTGGACATGTGAGGGGTATTAAGAAGGGAAGTGTCGATACACACTCTGATGGAATTTTCTCTGGAGGAGTTGGAATATTGCAAAATTCAGAGTCCTAAAACTCCAAAATCCTGAAGAGAATGAGAACCATCCACTCAACTGCAGATTAAGTCCTTTTCGTCGATTTGTTTAAAACCTCTAGACAAGATAGGATCATCCATCTAATGGAAGATCGAATATCAACCATCCGATCTACATCAGTGAAATGCACTCCGGGAGGATTGAATAGCTGCAAAGGATGGAAGTCCCGAAGGATGAAGTTTCGAAGTAAAAGACAATTGTCCATATCAACGTCCAAATTAAAACGTGACCATTGATCTTGATAAATGATTAAGCACATGTTTTGATTAACACCTAGCCATCACCTGTGGTCATATGGAAGAGAGGTCTTGAAGTATTTCTGTGTGAAATTTAAACACACAGAGTAATAATTTTATCTCAGTCTAAAAGGAACGTTGAACCAGATAGGACCTAGACTTTTTCCTAATTTGTCTTAAGTGATCCAATACATGTAATGCATTAGAGAGCTAATAAAAAAGATTAGATTCGATAAAATTAAATTTAGAATGAAATAAAGAGGCATGGAATCGAGTTAAAGGAATCGATCCATACCTGTGATCGATTTTTCGGAAATCCCTCTCATTAAATTTAAAATCTTTCATGATAATGTACAAATAACATTACAGGAAATAAAAAGTTATTATTGTTAATTTAAATGAAGAGGTACGATGGTCCAAACAAAGGGACACAATGATTCATAGCTCACACCAATTGGAAGACTATATAAACGAGAAAGAATTGTGAGAAGAAAGTGTCTCTGTAGTCTAGATTAGAAGAACAAAACAAAAGCAGAGTCCAAAGAGGAATTGATGATACTGATGCAGTGAGGGTGGAAGGGAGGAGCAAGGAAGGATTCATATCCTTTACTAAATAAAGGATTTGGTTCCCTAAAGATAAGGGAGTTGGTTCTTTCTAGGGTTGGTGCCCTAAAGACAAGGGAGTTGGTGCTTCCTAGGGTTGGTGCCCTGAATAAGGGGTTTTGTGTCTCCTAGAGTTGTTGCTTTGAAAAAGAATTGGTGTCCTTCACTATTCTTTATAAAACCTTGTAATTCTTGTTAATTATATTTATATAAGTGATTCTACGTACAAGTCTATTGTTTATCTATTGTGCTAATTAATAAAATATAAAAGTAATTGCTAATTGTTGAAAAAAGGGTAATACTGATTCACCCCTGCTTCTCAGTATTCCAACAATTGGTATCAGAGCGAGTGCCTTCAACAGAGTCTAATAACTGGAAAGTAGATCCTAAAAGAAATGGATCAACAAGAGGGAATGTCTTCCAACAAAGCACCATTGTTCAATGAAGGTGGCTATGCTCTCTGGAAAATAAGAATGAAAAGCTTCATGTTGGCTCTTGGTTTTGATATCTGTCAATCTGTTGTAGATGGTTACACTGCACCAACCAATCCACCCATAGATGCTGCAGGAAAGAAAATCTGGAATGACAACTCAAGAACAATTAATGCCATTCTATGAGGATTGACAAACTCTATATGTGTAAAGGTTATGCATTGTAAGTCAGTTAAGGAAATATGGGACAAATTAGAGGTTGTATATGAAGGAGATGGCAAAGTCAAAGAAGCCAAACTACAAACCTATTGAACTCAATTTGAAAATTTGAAGATGAAAGAAGAAGATAACATTGTTGAATACTTTCATAGGGTAGATACGGTAGTTAATTCAATTAGAGTAGCAGGATAAAAACTTACCGATAAACCTCTTGTACCAAATATATTAAGGTCATTACCAATGAGATATGATGCCAAGATTTCCACAATTGAAGATATACCAGAACTTGACAAACTCACAGTAGATCAATGTCATGGAATTTTTACAGCATATGAAATGAGAATAGGGAACGAAAAACCATCAAAAAGAGAAACAACCTTTAAAGCATCTAAAAACAGATGAGGTAGGAGAAAAATACTGATGACGAGTTATCAGATATATCTGATGAAGAAACTACCAACTTCATAAAGAAACTCAAGAAAGGGGTTGGGAAATACAAAGGAAAGATTCCTTTAATATGTTTCAACTATGGAAAAATTGGACACTTTGCCAATAAATGTCCCTATCGTAAGCAGGAGGAAAGTGATGATGAAAGAACCTTCAAAAATGAGAAGAAAAGCAAAATTAATGATAAAAAGAAGTTCTACAAGAAAAATAAAACATTCTTTACCCAAGAAGACAGTAGCTCATTGGAAGAAAATGAAGAAGAGGATCAAAGATTCTATTTATGGGAATAAAAACTCAAGATGATAATCATTCAGAATATGAAGAAGAATTGAACTTCAAAGAAGAATTCCTTTGGGTAATTGACAAACTAAGAAAAACTAAAAAACAAAACAGGTTACTAAGGGAAGAGCTTCTAGAGATTGAAGAAGCTACTAAATCAAGAGAGAAGGAAGTTTCCAAAACCATCAGTGAGACGAAACAATTGATCATTAAGTTAAAAACTCAACTCCAAGAAACCAAAAGAAAAGAAKAAATATTGAATAAAGAGCTCAGTGAAAAACAACAAATGTGTAAAATATTGGAGGATGAAATAGTTCAACTAAARGGGAAACTAGAAAAAGAAGATATTAAGTCTAAATTTGAAAATAAATAAAAAATATTGAATAATATTCTTAGYAGTCAGAGATCATCAAATGATAAGACATGACTGGGATATGATCYCTCTACAAAACAAGAAAATGACAAAATCAACTATGCATATGTTCTTAAGAAAATGACATGACTTGCCGAAAGTGATTAAGCCTTCAGATTCTATTTGTAAACACTGTCAAATAGGAAAGGAAACGAGAGTTAGGTTCAAAACAAAAGAACATTCGACAAAAAAACCATTAGAACTTACTCACACAGATCTATGTGGACATACCAGAATGGAAAGTACTTATGGTGAACAATATTTTATGTTTATTTTTGATGATTACACAAGATTAACCTGGGTATACTTTCTAAAAGAAAAATCAGAAACCTTTGAGAGGTTTAAAACATACAAAACCCTTATATAAAATGAAACATATCTCAAAATTAAGTGTCCGATGTTAGAAAATGGAGAAGAATTCACCTCTAAAGAGTTCATTCAATTCTGTGAAACTCATGGTATCAAAAGACAATTTTCATCTCCCAGGACTCCTCAACAAAATGAAGTGGTAGAAAGGAAAAACATAACAGTTCAAGAATCCACAAGAACCATGTTAAATGAAGCCAAGCTTCCAGAAAAATTCTGGAGAGATGCAATCTACCCAACATTCCACATACTTAATAGAGCTCAGTTGAGACCCAACCATGAAAAAACCCCTTATGAACTATGGTTTGGGAGGCCAACAACTGTAAAACACTTTAGAACTTTTGTAAGTAAATGTTACATTCAGAATGATGATGATAACTTAGGAAAGTTTGATCCAAGATCTGATGAAGGAATATTTTTAAGGTATTCATCTAATAATAAATCATGCAGATGTTATAATCTTAGACTACTAAAGATAGTGGAAAGTGCCAATGTTAAGATAGATGACCTAAAAAAGAGCATATCCCAAGACATTGATAAAAAATCTCAACAAGAAGATGATGATGTAAAATATCAAAAAGAAGAAGATGATGTAGAATCTCAGCAGATGATGTAGAGTCTCAGAAAGAAGATAACGATGATGAAGCATAGGAAATTGAACCATATAGTGATGAAGAAGACAATGAAGAAACACCATTGCCAAAAGCTCCATCAAAAAGAGTTCAAAAGAATCATCCTGAAAGTCATATTATTTGATATAAAAATGCAGTAGTGGAAACAAGAAGGAAACTTTCTTTTGACTCAGAACAAGCAATATTATCCCTGATAGAACCTAAGTCATTCAAAGAATCTAGCAAAAGTAAATATTGGATAGAAGCAATGAATGAAGAACTAGATCAAATAGAGAAGAACAAGGGAGTTGGTCCTTCCTAGGGTTGGTTCTCTGAAGAAGGGGATTCGTGTATCTTAGAGTTGGTGCTCTAAAAAGGATTGGTGTCCTTCACTATTATTTATAAAACCTTGTAATTCATGTTAATTATATTTATATAATTGATTCTACATACAAGTCTATTGTTGATCTATTTTGGTAATTAATAAAATATAAAAGTAATTGCTAATTGTTGAAAAAAGGGTAATATTGATTCACCCCCCTCTCAGTATTCCAACATTATAGAGGAAAGGGCTTAGGGAACCGTGGGAATTCTAGGAAGGGCATATCCAAATCCAGAATAGGAAAGATAGAGTGTTGGAGTGGGAAGGGTAAAAATAAAGAAAAGAAATGGAAACCAATGGTTGTTGAAATATGTAAGACATGTTCCAGATCCAAGGAAAAATATAATTTCAACAGGGCAGTTGGCAAGTGAAGGTTGTATATCCATATTTACAGATAATGTGTGGAAGGTCACCAAAGGATCATTGGTGATAGCAAGAGGAGAGAAGGTAGGTACATTGTATTTATGTACTGGTAATACTGACTCTTCTATATCTTTGGCTTCTACAGGAGTGGATACAACACTGTGGCATCATAGGCTTGGACACATGAGTGAGAAGGGGATGCATATACTTCACAAAAGAATTTTTTTGCTAGATATTAAACAAATTGATTTGGATTTCTATGAGCATTGTGTTTATGGAAAACATAAGAGAGTTAGATTTCTCAGAGTCGAAAAAGAAAAGACGATTGAAAGGTTAGAGCTTGTGCATATAGATGTATGGGGACCAGCTTAGGTATCATCTCTTGGTGGCTCTCGTTATTATGTTACTTTTATTGATGATGCAACTAGAAAAAGTTGGTTTTAAGGCATTAAAAAAAAATCTAATGTTTTTTATACTTTTAAGAAATGGAAATCTTTGGTTGAGAATGAGACAGGAAAAAGGTTAAAGTGTCTCAGAATAGACAATGGAGGTGAATATTGCAGCAAGGAGTTTGATTATTACTATTCATACCACGAGATTTGTAGAGAGAAAATAGTTCCAGAAACAACACAATAAAGTGGTGTGTCAGAAAGGTTGAACAAGACAATCATGGAGCGTGCAAGGAGTATGAGATTGCATGTTGGGTTGCCCTTATAGTTATGGGAAGATGATGTAGATACGGTTGTTTACTTAATAAATAGAGGACCTTCAAGCTCTTTGGATGGTGGAATTCTAGAGGAGGAATGGACAGGTAAAAAGGTAAACTATTCTTTTTTGAAGACTTTCGGTTGTGAAGCATTTGTCTATATTGATAAAGAAAATAGAACAAAGTTTGAGGAAAAATCCAAGAAGTGTACCTTTATTGGATACGGTGTTGATGATTTTGGTTATCGATTATGGGATTATGAAAATCACAAAATCATTAGGAGTAGAGATGTCATATTCAATGAGAAGGTCATGTACAAATATTAGTTGCAGGGAAAGAAATAGGAAAAAGAAAAATCAGAATACACAGTGCTTGATGAGATCACTAAAAAAAAATTTCCAAAGGTACCAGAAAATAAAAATGTACAACAACATGAGCAATAGGTATCTCAAACTCTTGCAAGTGTTGTTATAATATCTTCCAGGTTAAGTAGACCCCTTGAAAGATACTATCCTTCATTGTATTATTTATTGTTGACTGATTCTGGTGAACCAAAATGTTATGAAGAGGCAATGCAGGTAGACACTAAAAATAAGTGGGAGCAAGGCATGAATGAGGAAATGGATTCGTTGGTAAATAACCAGACTTGGGACTTGGTTCAGTTGCCTGGAAGAAAAATATCATTTCTAAATAAATGAGTTTACAAGTTGAAGGAAGTAGATGGAGGAAAAAAGTGGTACTAGTCTAGACTTGATGTAAAGGGGTTTAAACAAAAGAAAGGTATAGATTTTGATGAAATATTTTCTCTTGTTCTTAAAATGACTTCAATTAGGAATATTTTAAGTCTTGTGGAAGTATACTATTTGCATCTTGAACAGTTAGATGTAAAAATAACTTTTCTCGATGGGGATTTGGAAGAAGAGATTTATATGCAACAACCACATGGGTATGAGGTCAAAGGAAAGGAAAATTTGGCATGTAGGTTGAAGAGGAGATTGTATGGCCTAAATCAAGCCCCAAGGCAGTGGTATTTGAAGTTTGACAAGCTTATGACAGAACAAGGTTATAGTAGATGTCATTATAATCACTGTGCTTATTTTAAAAGGCTATAAAATGGAAGCTATATTGTCTTGCTATTGTATGTAGATGACATGCTTGTTGCAAGGTCTAATATGCAGGATATAAATATGCTCAAAAATAAATTGTCTAATTCATTTGTGATGAAGGATTTGGGTGCTGCAAATAAAACCCTTGGTATGAGAATAACAAGAGACAAGAAAAATCACAAATTGACATTGTCTTAGGGTGAGTACATAGAGAAGGTGTTGGAGAGGTTTAGAATGCAAAATGAAAAACCAGTTAGTACACGTTTGACCAACCATTTCAAATTAACTAAGGAAATGTGTCCCAAGACATAGGAGGAGATAAAATACATGTCTAGGGTCCCTTATTCATCAACAATTGGCAACTTGATGTATTTTTGTTCCGTTGATTTTCCAGAGTCAGTGTGTGAGACTTTTACATAATTGAAAGATCATGCAAGGGGGGAACCTGTACATAAGATATTCATGGCCAAAGTTGTTGATGATACCAACCAAGGAACCCCTTCACAAGGGGATTATTGTGCTTTTCCTTTCTTTGGAAATGTTGGTGTCCCTTTTATGGCCACATTGTACATACACCATCCCAAGGTATCCCTCAGAGAAAACCCTAGGACAAATGGATTTATCATACTAAGACTTAACATGCTTCTTGTGCACCTCGTTTGCTAAGGTTGCATCTCAAAATTTCTAATCAAGATGTTTGAGATAAATTAGGAACTCCTCAAGCTGAGTTGTATTAGGAAGGAGCTCAACCACAATTTTTAGTGAAGGGATTTCACATTCAATCAACAAAACTACTTCCACTTCATGGACGAGTTGAAAAGGCGAAAAACCCATAACAATTTTGATTGAGGTCTAGTAAGCCCACAATGCTAGATATAACATCAAGTTCTAATTCATTCGAGTTGAGCTAACCATTCTTTTTAATACCATATTTAATGATTTGTTTACGACTTCAACCTGAACATTGGCTTGAGGATAGTAGGGAGACAAATGATCTTGCCTAAAACCTATCTTTGATGTTAATTCTGTCATCATGCGGTTTTGAAAGTGACTTCCATGGTTAGTGACAATCTCCTTCGGAACCTCAAACCTAGCTATGACCTGATTAAAAATGAACAGTGTTGTAGTTTCCCCATTGTTAGCGAACGTTGGCATAGCCTCGACCCACTTGGTGAAGTATTTGACCGCCATGATAATGTAACAATTCCCCCTAGATGAAGTCAGGTGGTATGTCATAAAATACACCCCCCACTTCGTGAAAGGGACAACAATAATAATGGGGAACATGGGAACATGATGCACGCACATTTTATTAATGAATATCTAACACAGATCACATTGACTGCCTCAACACAATCTTTGAAAATCATGGGCCAAAAATACCAGACGTGCAAAATATTTTGGGTTGTCGCCAACCCAGATAGGTGACCACCACAATCTCCACTATGAAAGTTATTTAACACAACCTCCGCTTCTTCAAAAGTCAAATAACGAAGAAGAATTGAAACCACCCCACGTCAATACAACGTGTCTGCGATAATGAGGTAGTTATTTTCCATGTGATGAATCCGTTGTTGCTCATCTCATGAACAATTAGGAGGGAACTTCAGAGTCTGGAGATAAATAAGAATGTCTCCATACCACTGGTCATATGAAGAGATGAGGAAGATATTTTCATCAAGACACGAGTCTGTCATTTCGCTTTCCTCATCTCAGTTGGAAACTCTGACATTAACTACGAAGACCAAACACTTCTTGGATTTCGCGGATGCAAAATCAAAATCGAATTCCTGAAGCACAACAATCCATTTGTTGTACATCCCACTGATAATTCACCTATTCAAACATATTGGAAAGGATTAATAGTGGAGATAATGATTTTCTTACGTAGTAGAATATAATGTTGAATCCGTTGGACAACATGAAATGTTGCGAGTGCCTTATTTTCAACATGTGAATACTTGAGTTCAAGACCCATCAAAGCACAACTTAAATAATATATGATGTTCTCCTAGAGATCATCATCTTCCTGAATAAGAACCATGCCAATCGAGGAATCGACTGCTGCCAAATTTAACGAGGAATCTCAATTGTAGTCTAGGGGACTCATCAAAGGAGTCAAAACTAAATCTTTTCTTAACAAATCAAACGAATGATGTGTGGCTTTGTCCCAATAAAATGGGACCCCATTTTTCAAACGACGCATAAAGCCTTTTGTGATGTTGGAATAGTTCGGGATGAATCACCGAAGGAAATTTGCCTTTCCTTGCAGGCTTTAAAGTTGTCTAATTGTACATGGGGGAGACAACTGAATTATTACCTCAAAATTTAAGGGGTCAACCATGATCCCTTTCGTCGAAATGATGAATCCTAGAAGAAGACCAGAGGTCACGCAAAATATACACTTGTGTCGATTCAATCAGATCTGGTAGGAACGACATCGTTCAAAAACCAAGCAGAGGTGTAAGAGATGTTGGGATATTTTCTGCGAATGAGTTGTAAGATCATCTAAGTAAGCCTCTACTATATGATTCAAGTTGTGAAAAGCAAACATCATGGCCCACTGGAGTGCAACGTCAACATTTTTAATACTAAAAGGATTTTTCTTATAAGCGAAAGTTCCCCAGGGACATATAAAGGTCGTTTTGTGTTGGTCTTCTAGACGAATCTCAATCTGGTTATAACTGGAAAAACCATCCACAAATCAAAATATTTGTCTTCCCGTGCACTCGTCTAATATCTGGTCGATGAATAGCGTCGAAAAGTTATCTTTGGGACAAGCCTTATTTAAGTCCCAGAAATCCATGCATATGTGAATTGTACCCTGCTTTTTATCAACTGAAACTAGGTTGGAGACCCATTCTGTCAAAGGAATGAGGTAGATTAATCCCGCATTAAGTATCTTTTCCACTTCTTATTTGATTGACGCTGCCTTCCTAGGGTTACATATCTCAAATTTTGTCGAACTGACTTTACGTTTTCATATGTTCAAATATCATGTTGAACTATCTGAGGATTGATGTTAGGCATTTCCTCATAAGACCATGCAAACATGTATCAAAACACTTTAAAAAGTGTCATGTACTAAAAAATCTCATCTTGTGAGCATTATGTTCCAATGAAGAGGTTTTTGACAACATCGGGATTCCTATAGATGTTTATCGGGATCGTCTCCTATATATTTCCCATATTTCCTTTGGCATAGACACCATGCCTAGCCAAGGGGTTGACCATCCTATCAACACTTATAATGATAGACGAATTAAAATCTCCATTATATATGCGACCGATTTCAGGAAGGAAATATGACCTGTGATGTATATCCCCCCATGGCCTTTCAACTCTGAATATTTCCTCTATAATAGCTTCATTCGATGGTAAGATGATGTCTAAACAATTATGGGAGCTTGAAGCGTTTTGAGTCTAAAAAGGCTTGGGAAAAATATCATACTCCTCCGTGACTGAGGGAGTTTGATCTGGGTCTATCATGGCCCATTGAATGGCTTGATAAGATAATCAATTGTAGATAAAGGTTCGACCATCTGGGGATGGAATTGACCTTCAACCAAATTAGACGGTGAGGCTATTGTCAATGCATCATGCATATACATAATTCTCAACGAAGCAACCCTATCAACGAAATTCATAGAACCCGACTTGTGGAAGTCGACCAGAGTGGCATGAACATATGAAATTGGTGCAGAAAAATAAAAATATCCCATGAGCGAAGGACATATTCCACAAACGATACTCTCAATTGTTGTCTGAAAGTTTTTGATCCACAAGATGGTGGACCCCGTGCTAGTTTCTTCATCAGAAAGGTTGGACGCCACCTAATCAATGGTTGAAATTATTCCCTCGTGGGGAAAGCATATAATTCCAAATATCATTGAGATGAGAGTTGTCATGGAATATGTCCAACTTCTTCCTAACAATAGATTATAGTCAAGTGACGCATCGACTACTTCAACCTCCATGTAAATGGATTTACCCCTAGCTTAATTGGACATGAAGGAATAAGACCATGTGGTCGAAACGATCATCCATTGAAGGAAGTCAAGAGGGTAGGAAAGGGGGAAAGCTCAGGAGAACCGATGTATTTCCAACATGACAAGGACATTACACAAGTTGAAGCACCCTCATCAACAACGATTCTCTACACCAAAATATTTTTGCAGACAACACCAATCTGGATACCTCATTCTGACTGATGAGAGATGCCTCAATGCTCTCCTTTCAGTGAGTCTCCTTACATCGAATTCATCTAATCTATTATGGAAACGAGGTCTAGATTCCTATGAGTACCTAGAGGCTTGTAGTCATTAGTGGCAGGTTCTCCTGCCATCGACAGTTGGGAATACATCAATGTCTCTTGAACAATGGATTCTTAAAGTGTTCGAACTCAACACCTTTATTCACACTTGTAATAATGTACTCGATGCCTTGATACCTACTTTCATTATCTGTAGGTTGTCTCATGTTTGTTAACGATATCCATTAATGACCGGTAATCAAACAAAGTCTCATTGTGTTCAAATTCAACTCCTCATTCACATGATGTAGAATTGCACCTTTGGTGGATAGTGTAGAAGACATTTAGTTTACAATAGTAACTTTCCGAAGTTGTTTCTATCGTTCATTGGACCAATACCTATATTACTTCAATGATCATGGGAGATCATATGGTACTCCATTGTATACATATATCTTTAGATTGATTTTGAGACTGGTTTTCACTGGGCCTTGTTCGTGACTATGACATCCTATGGCATATGTCTACTTTGTATTTCCTATTCATGGCCATGAGAAACTATTTGGTATATTTCCACATGGATCTGCAATGAAACTCAAATTGGGAGCCATGTGTACAAAGTCATTATGAATTGTAATATTCTCATGAGAAAATAACACTTCCAGCTGAGTCTCCATCACTCCACTTCTGGGAATTATAATGTATTTCGGCCATCACAAAGACTCCTCTGACCTCACACATTAGGGGGAATCTGTTATATATAGATTTTTCTCACCCCTTGCAACTTGATTAGAAGGCCTTTCCATTTCCCTATGTAGACTTGAAGTCCCTTGTTGTACCTTCCAAAGATAAAAAATCATATTTTTCCACATATACGCGCCCTACCAGTTAGACAACATGCATATACACAAGTTGCCCCATTACATCCCATGGACATCGAGTTTTGTGCCCAAAAGTAAAAATTGTGTTAGGTTTCCATGTCATGTCACGAGATCCATGATCCTTGACGTTCCATATACTAGAAACATTCCAACTCGGACCTTCAATTCCATTTGAAGGATATAAATTGGGCCATATCCAAGCCATGGAGGAGAGAATTCAACTTTTGAGAGCAAAGATACTCTAGAGAAATTTCACTTCACATTGAGTCTGCATCCCTTTATCCTTTAAAGTCTGAACACATTGTTCAACCCCCAAGATATTCCTTCTTTGATGGAGAACCTCATTGTCTCCTTTATATGAACTTGTCTTTGGTGTAGGATTGAAGTGGTGGAGGCCCAACTGTAGGGACTTAGTTTCTTGGTTCCGATGTGTGCCGACACATAAGTTTGTCACTTATACACTTTTGTTGATCATTTTTAATAGAAATATTCTTTTCTCGTCCAATTGATATCTTGCAAATATTTGAATTGTTATTCCATGGGCGTATTTGTCATGAATGTTAATGGATTATGTTATTTTATATGCTAACATTATATATTATCACCATATGCTTGCTTATCTTGGTTGTTGAGGACAAGTTGTAGGTATAAAGCTTTGAGTTGTGTGATCAATGGTGGTCTTCATCAAATGTCCGGATGAGGTAGGTTCTTGATCTTGTCCTGTTAGCATTTCTTTTATATAGCATACTTGGGATTAGAGTTGATTTATGTGTGTCATTCTGTCTATTGTGGTTTACCCCATACCATAGAGTGATTTTCCTTGCAACATCTATTCATCCTTTGTTTGATCAAGGGGTCATGCCGATGCAATCTTTGTTCAATCCCACTCCTCTTTTGGGGGGTGATGTGCCTTCAGACTATGTTGTCTCGTAGCCTATTCAGCTAGTGGTTGAGGAAGTGGTCATGTCAATGCAATATTTAGTTGATCCCACTCTTCTCTTGGAGAGTGTTGAGTCTACCAAAGTGGTCACGCCGATGCAATATTTGGTTGATCCCACTCTTCTGATGGGGAGTGATCTATCTACAAACTATGTTTTTAGCATTTTCATTTCAGTACTTTCATAACAAGGGGGAATTCTTCTCACTTCAAGCACACCCCCTCCAAGTCCTAGGATGGTTTCCTTTGATTGGAATGATGTTGTTGAGCCTCACCTTCCTTCTTATGCACCCTTTCAAATAAGGGTTGAATTTAATTCAAAAAACATTTATCGATGTGTTGTAGATGAAGGAGCCTCCACAAGTATTTTATCCTCCTTGAATTGGAAAGCTTTGGGTTCTCTCGAGATTGTGTCTAGATCGCATGACCTATTGGATTTTGACAAACATCCTAGTGGATATTTGGGGATTCCTCCTCAGTTTCCTATCTCGTTAGGTGGGAAGACTACCCTTGTCGATGTTATAGTGGTGCAAAGCCCATTATATTTCAATATGCTTCTCGGGCGTGATTATGTATATGCTATGAATGTTGTGGTGTCTACACTCTTTTGGGTGATGCATTTCCCTCACAATGGAAGCATTGTCACTATTGACCAACTACCATCTAATAATCACCATCCTAATTCGAAGTTAGTTCAGGTTTCCCCTTTATATGTTCCTAGTATTCGTGTAGACACTACCCTGCCATAGGTAAATTATGTGGCATCTTATCCTCGGTGTTCAATTTCTCTTGAGAAGGAACTTGTTCACTCATTTTTTCCTTCTCAAAACTTGGTCTCAACAATTGATCCATTGTTTTATCCAATGGGAGCATGGGAGCCCTTGCTTCTCCCTCTTGGTCCAAGTGATCTTGAGTTTCCTTTTGAGTCTAATCTCGTTGTTTGTAGATCCTCAAGCCTTTGTGCTTGTGATTCTTTTCTGATAGACTATGCCAACCCTAACTAGAACCTCCATTGTCATATGGAATATGGTCAGTTTGCTTCACCTTTTGGGACTGTCAATCCTCCTTGTTCGCGTTATTTCTTGGATATTGAATTTCCCTCGGATGAGGCTATCCTTGAATCCATGACTACAGATTATTTTCCATGGGAAGAATTACACCGTGTTTTGTGTTTTCTTCCCTTTTGGGAGATGTTTTAGGTTGAATACCGAAGAGACTCCTGGTTAGATCCTAGCAACATGATACAAGTTCGCTCTCCTGAAAGGGAAAAAAATCAACACATATTGGGAAAGTTATCATAAAATTCTATTGGAGAATCTAATCTTGGTCTAACCTATGGGGTTGGAAAGAAGAGACATCATGCTACCTCAGGTAGAAATTTTAGACTCATAAGGGAATAAATTGCAGAGCTACAACAAAAGAAATGTCAGCTAGCATAACAATCTCCAAATCAGGGTTTTAAAAGGTGCATTTTGTTTTGGAAATTTGCATATCTTTTGACTAGAAGATCCAATTGGGGTGATTCAAAAAGTGGGATAAAAGGAGTATCACATAAATTTGGGAGAATATTAGGGTTTTTAGGTACAAAAGTATTCCAGTGTCTTTAAATGTAGGAGCTATCGTTACTTGTCAGCGCTACAACCCGGGGATTGTGTGGTTCTTCCACATACCTAAACTATATCGGAAGGCCCCTTTAGAATGGTTTCACATTAGACAAAACTACTACGGATTTGAGCTCCCACATACCTAGTGTATATCGGGATACCCCCTGGAATCCTGAGACCAACCGAGTAAACCATTTTGTTTTCTTGTTGCTATAGTACACCCATAACAACACTCGAGGATATCACTCTCTAGTACCTGGGTATTCAAATAGTACAACTAAGGGCATGGTGAAGCCTCCTTAGTTAGTGCCATGAGATATTGGGTTGAGTACTATTGTTGGACCCCACACGTATATCAAAGAGATATACCACCTGACACTCCCTTTTCTGTGAGGACCTCTGCCTGAGCCAATTAAAAATTCCTACCTTGCAGTGATACTTGGCCAACATGCCACCAAAAAAGGGAACTTCTACACCAAATAATCCCTCAAACATTCCTACTTGGACTTGTTGTAAAAACAATATCGCAGAGCAATAAAATAAAACTAATGCATAAATAAAACACATAATATACACAATACAATAGAGACACATATATATGTGGTTCACCCAATGTGGGCTACGTCCACCAGAGAAATTTCTAGGTCCTTTATTTTTATTATCCAACAAAATGAAGGGATACAACCTACAACTCAACCATTGTAACTCCCTCTTCTTTCTCTCATAGTATCCTCTCTCAAAATACAACATCCACGATAATACACAGCCGCAATACAATTCCCTCATAAGAGAGGGTTTCCTTCTAGGCAAAAAAACCCTAAAAATAACTTCTACCTTCATATCTGTGACCTTATAATGAATGGTCCAGATCAACTACAAAATTACAATATTTTACAAGGAAATTTTCCCCAATATTTCACTTCAGGGGCGCTGTTCCCAAATCCCCCGCCAAGGGGGGGCTATAAAAATTTTAATTACCCCCCCTGGACCAACCTAGCCATATTTGTGGGGGGGAAAGTCCCCCCCACACACCCTATTAGGGAATGGGGTCCAAGCACTACTCAAACAAACCTCTGAATCATGAAGATAATCATGCTCCACAACCAACAATTTCCCACTTGGATATTGATCACAACAACTCCACTACTGTTGTACCTGCTGGACTATACTCCACTTTGGGCATGGCAAATTTCTCATCTTCACCTTCATGATTAAAGACCAACTGAAACTAAGCAGGAACTTAGTTTCTCCTTGGTTACTCCCTTTGTTAACATGTATGCAAGATTCTGGCTAGTATGTATCTTTTCCAACTTCAAATTTCCATCTTCCAAGACAGATCGTATGAAATGGTACCTGAGCTATATTTTCTTAGTATTTGAATGGAAGGTTGAATTATTTGCAAGAAGAATGACACTCTCACTGTCATAGTACAATCTACTATTATCCTACTTCTTTCCCAATTCCTCCATAAACCTCTGTAACTAAATCATTTATTTACTAGCCTTTGTAGAAACAACATACTCTGCTTCTATTGTTGAAAGTGAAACAACCCTTTGTTGTTTTGAAATCCAAATTAATGTTGTTCCACCTACAGTAAAGACATACCCTCTGGTGCTCCTTCTACCATATTTATCACCTACCATAAATGAATCAACATATCCCTGTAGAACAATGTCTGAACCTCCAAAACATAATGCATGAGTAGAAGTGCCTCTCAAATACCTGAGAATCCACTTTACTGCCTCCCAATGTGATTAGGTGGTGTCCAACCTTTCTGATGCAACAACTAGCCCAGGGTCCACCATCCCATGGATGAAAAACTCTAAGACGAAAACTAAGAGTATCGATTGTGGAATGTGTCCTTCGCTCATGGGATATTTTGATTTTTCCGAACTGATTTCATATGTTTGTGCCACTCCGGACGACTTCCATAAGTCGAGTACTAGGACTTTCGTTGATAGGGTCACTTCATTGAGAATGTCGTATACACATGATCCATGGACACTATCCTCACCATCTAATTCAGTTGAAGGTCGATTCCATCCTGAGATGGATGAACATTTATCTACAACTGAAGTATCTCATCAAGCCATTCAAAGGGCCACGACAGACCCATATCAAAATCCCTCAGTCATGGAGGAGGACAATATTTTTCCTGAGCTTGTTTGAGCTCAAAACTCTTCAATCTCCCATGACTGTTTAGACATCGTCTTGCCATTGAATGAAGCTATTATTGAGGTAATAGTCAGAGCTGAAAGGACATGGGGGGATATGCATCACAAGTCATATTTCCTCCCTAAACTTGGTCGCATAGAGAATGGAGAGTTTAAGTTAGCTATCATTATAATTGTTGATAGAACAGTCAACCATTTTTCCAGGCATGGTGTCTACGCCGAAGGAAATATAACAAATATATCATAGACAACCCCAATCAACATCTATAGGAATCCCGATGTTGTCGAAAACGTCTCATTGGAGCATAATTCTCACAAGATGAGATAGTTCAGTACAAAACACTTTTTAAATATTTTCGAGACATGTTTACATGGTCTTATGAGGAAATTCCTGACATCAATCCTTAGATAGTTCAACATGAGATTTGAACCTACAAAAACGTAAAGTTGGTTCAACAAAAGTTGAGACGTTTAAACCCTAGGAAAGAGACGACAATCAAAGAAGAAGTGGAAAAGCTAATTCATGCGGGCTTAATCTACCCGGTGCCTTTGACGGAATGGGTCTCCAACCCAGTTCCGGTTTATAAAAAGAAGGGTACAATTCACGTATGCGGATTTATGGGACTTAAATAAGGCTTGTCCCAAAGATAAATTTTCGATGCCATTCTTCAACCAGGTCTTAGACGAGTGTGCAGGGAGAGAAATATTTTCATTTATGGATGGTTTTTCCAGTTATAACCAGATTGAGATTCATCCAGAAGACCAACAAAAAATGACCTTTATATGTCCCTAGGGAACTTTCGCTTATAAGGAAATGCCTTTTGGTATTAAAAATGTTGGGACCACATTCCACCGGGCCATGATGTTCTCTTTTCACAACTTGAAGCATATAGTGGAGGCATAATTATATGATATTACAACTCATTCGCAGAAAAGATCCCAATATCTCCTAAACCTCTTCTTGGTTTTTGAACGATGTCGTTACTACCAGATTCGATTGAATCCACACAACTATATATTTTGTGTGACCTATGGTCATCTTCTAGTATTCTTCGTTTATATGAAAGGGATCATGGTTGACCCCTTAAAGGTTGAGGCATTAATTTAGTTACCTCCCCCGTGTACGATTAGCCAACTTCATAGCTTGCAAGGAAAGACACATTTCCTTCAATGATTCGTGTCGAACTATGCCAGCATCACAAAAATATTTATGCGCTGTTTCAAAAATGGGGTGCCATTTTATTGGGATGAAGCCACACAATGTTCGTTTGATGTGTTAAAAAAATATTTGGTTTCGAATCCTTTGCTGAGTCCCCATGACTACAATCGATATTTCTTGTTAAATTTGGCAGCAACTGAATCCTCGATTGACATGGTTCTTGTTCAAGAAGATGATGAGCTCCAGGAGCACGCCATCTATTAATTAAGCCACACTTTTATGGGTCATGAACTCAAGTATTCACACATTGAAAATATGGCACTCACAACGTTTCATGCTGTCCAATGGCTTCAACACTATATTCTACTATGTAAGAAAACCGTTGTCGCCACCGTTAATCCTTTCCAATACGTTTGAATAGGAAAATTATTGGTGGGATGTACAACAAATGGATTGTTGTGCTTCAGGAATTCGATTTGGATTTTGCATCCATAAAATCCAAAAAGTCTTTGGTCTTGGCCGAGTTAATGTTAGATTTTCCATTTGAGAAAGAGGAAAGTGGAATGACAAACTCATTTCCGGATGAGCATATATTCCTCATCTCTTCTTCTGACCAGTGGTATGGAGACATTCTTATATATCTATAGACTCTAAAGTTCCCTCGAAACTATTCACGAGACAAACGATGAAGGATTCGTCACATGGAAAATAACTACCTCATTATCACAAACACATTGTATTGACGTGGGGTGGATTCGATTCTTCATCATTGTTTGAATTTTGAAGAAGTGAAGGATGTGTTAAAAAAATTACATAGTGGAGCATGTGGTGGTCACCTATCTGGGTTGGCGAAAACCCAAAATATTTTGTGCATCGAGTATTTTTGGCCCATGATTTTCAAATATTGTGTTGAGGCGGTAAAGAAATTTCATCCATGTCAAATCTTCACTAAGAAAATGTGCACGCATCACGCTCCCATGTTCCTTGTTATTACTATTGGCCCTATCACCAAGTGGGGGGTGGATTTTATGACATGCGATCTGACTTCGGCTAGGGGGCATCATTACATTATCATGGTCATCAACTACTTCACCAAATGGGTTGAGGCTATGCCAATGTTCCCTAATGATGGGGAAACTGCAACACTTTTCATTTTTAATCAGGTCATATCTAGGTTCAAGGTTCCGAAGTAGATTGTCACTAACCATGGTAGTCATTTTTAGAACCGCATGATGACAAAATTAGCATCAAAGATGGGTTTTAGGCAGGAACATTCGTCTCCCTACTATCCTCAGGCCAATGGTAAGGTTGAAGCCATAAATAAATCATTAAAGACGATATTAAAAATAAAGGTTAACTCAAATCAAATGAATTGGCACTTTATACTATATCCAACATTGTGGGCTTACTGAACCTTAGTAAAAAATGCTATGGTTTTTTCACCTTTTTCAACTCGTCCACGAAGTTGAAGAAGTTTTGCTGATTGAATGTGAGATCCCTTCAAAAAAATCATGGTTGAACTCCTTTCTGATACAACTTAGCTTGAGGAGCACCTAATTTATCTCAAACATCTTGACGAGCAACATCAAGATGGAGCCTTAGCAAAAAATGCACACACAAAGCGTGTTAAGTCTCAGTATGATAAATTCGTTCATCCTAGGGTTTTCTTCGAGGGAGACCTTGTGTTGGTCTATGAACAGGACAAGGACCCCCTGGTGGCAGGAAAATTGAACCCCATGTGGTACGACCCATATTTCGTGCAATGAGTGTTGGAGAAAGGATACCATGAGCTCGCAAATTATGAAGGTAATGTGTTTTCGGAGCTCAGAAATGGGATCTATCTTAAGAAGTACTACACTTGAGCCTAAATATCTGAGCATTAGCACTTTTTGTAAATATTGTCTATTTTGTACATAGTTTTGTGTAGATTATTTCACCTCCTTATTGCGTTAATGATTGGCGTGCATCTATTGTGTGGCATATGCCTGAAGATTTGTTGATCTACTTTGGATTCATGGACGATGCTAGTCGCCATGCTCGACACTTAGCATCAGTTTCTTGGGTGATATTTTCACCTTCCAAATGGATGGTCTCCACTAGGGATGCGTTTCTCAGGGAAAATACTAACAATGTTGCCGAGTATAGCACAATTATTGATCCTTTTTGAGATGCATTATCTCATGGCATTATTCACCTTCAGGTTTTCCTAGATTCGCAGTTGGTGGTCTTGTATTTGAATGGTCTGTATCATATACGTGATCTGATATTGTTATGAAATTTTCTTAGGGTACGTCTTTTGGAACGTTCATTTGATTTTATTACTTATGAGCATGTTCCTAGGAGAGCTAATGAACTAGATGATGCCTATGCTAATTATTTTTTAGATTGGAATTTACATCACTAGTAACATACGCACACACATTTACATGTAAATATTTACATTTGCAAGTAAAAAACATAAAAAATATATACAATGCACATGTTGGGCCCTTCATTTTTGGAGAAGGAATTGTGCAAGTTTGGACTGAGCACGAGTTGTGCAAGATTTAATAGAGGCTCGACATTAGAACGAGAAAGATTAATAAAAAGCAGTTGAGAAAGTTAGCACAATGCTAGCTAAGCAACAAACGACTACAACAGAACAAGAAAGCGTGCAAGCCGAGAAGGAAGACACAACCCAACTTATACATAGTGATCAACATAATTCTAAAGGGGTTGTTTAGTTGTTGTGGTTGCCTTTGTTGTTTTCGGTCAGTTAAGTCGTGAGTCTATAATTAATTTGATCTATCAGTTCAAGAATCGGAGCTCTGTGACATGAGTTCAGATTCAAGAGTCTGTACACTGCACTATGGTGTAATTCTGAGTCTGTAATCACAGAAAGATTCCAAAGATAATATGAAGAAGGACCTAAATTTTCAAATATGATATATCTCTATGTGTTTTCTTATGCATTACAACATTTCCTTATGGTATGTAAGTTATATCCGTTGGTTCTATGTTTAAATGCTTGTTTTCAACGTAAGTAGGTTCGATTCTTGCACATGTATGGTTCAGATATGTTCATGTCTCTTACACAAGATCAAGAACGAGTCTTGAAGGCACTATGGATCCTCTTAAGTCTTTTCCCTACCCTTCCCTATCTATCTCTCTTAGTAGCGCTTCGGGAGAGACTTCTTATCTTCGGAGGAGATGAAAATGCTAGTGCTCTAGACTACATGGTACCTTTTGTTGGTAACCTGAGAAGGACCCTGGTCTGATCAAACTTGCACCAACAAAATGGTTCTGATGCTGGGACCCGCGTTAAAAGGGAACTTGTAGGGAGAATGCTTCCGCCGATCCATAAATCTGGTATTGATCGATGGCAGGAAAGAAACTGTGACACATTCATATGGAAAGAAGCGAAACTGAAGGGAAAATCGGTGGAGAACACTAGCAAAGAAATCTTTTACTTAGAAAGATCGAGCGACCAGTACGAGATTTTCTGGGTTAAATTATCGGAAGAATTTTTCCATTGGATAAGAAGGCTCCAAGAAGCTCCAGAGTTCCAAGGATGAGTCAAGAGGACCTACGCATGGGATAATGAGAAGCTAGCAACACTTCAGAGGTTGGATTGTCCAATCATTTGAGCAATTGATTTCTGGGTCAACACCACATTAGAGGGATATATCACTGAATTTGCACCTAAGAATCACCAATATTTCTCACAAGCAGAGGCAATTTTCAAGAAGGATGCAAGGGGAAGACTATTAAGAGAAATACCCCTGTGGATTAAGGTTTTCTTGATGGAGGAGGGGATGCTGAATATGTCCCTGACTGAGATGGCAGTGTAAACACCCTCGCTTGGGGTAGGGTGAGGCGGGGTGAGAGTCATGGCATGAGAGAGGGGAAGGGTTCTTTGACAAACAGGGGGGAAAACAACAAGAAATGGACTCAATAGATGAGCAAGCCTTGAAGAGAGCCGCCATAGTTGAGAAGTGGTGGCGCGAAAAGATCAATAAAGAAACAAGATAGTTCGAGAAGTTGAGGAAATAAGGTGGATCGGGAGAAGTAGAGGAAAGATAGAGGGGAGAATTGCAGAAGATGAGAAGATAGGAATGACTGGCCAGTCAAATATTAAACAAGAGAGAAGTGCGGAGAGAAAGAAGTCCCCAGGAGGTGGGACAAGAAGGAGAATGTGCAGGCGTGAGAGAGGAAGAAGCCGACATGAATCTTGGAGAAGAAATAGAAGATTCATCCCCGATAACAGGAGAGATCAGGAATCTGGCTGAAGAGATCGCCCCAGTGGAAGCAAATGAGACCCCCCAGATCAAAGAAAACCACCCTGAAGCCAGTGGCACCAGCCCCGAATCACCCATACTCCAAGTGTCTTCTATACAAGCAGTAAGTCTGATACTACCTTCTCATGCTAGTTCTGTTCCAGTACAATTAATTAGTCAGTCACAGCCAAGAGGGGTGAGTACAAGGAGGATAGTGGGATCCCCTAGTAGATCGCAAGCATGACCATTAGGATTCACATTGATAGGAACAACAATATTAGCAATGGCTGTCCATGTGGGAGGTTTGATTGCCTGATACCCATAATTTTGGGGTAAGGGAGATGAAGACGTTGAACAAGACTGGTTCTTGTGTGAAGCAATCTGGAGATCCAGAGGGACTCAAGATGCGAATAAGTTGGTCGATTTCCAGACTACCTTGAGAGGGCACACTCTCAAGTGGTACATGAAGAGTATTGAGCCAGGAGTGCCAGGAACGCAAGGTCAAGCGTTCTCACTTGGCTAGGTATGGACAAGGTTCATAACAGAGTTCAAGTTATCTTAGTCAGAACAATAGGCTTTGTCCGAGTTATGCGAGATCCAGCAGTGGGAAGGTGAATCAGCTTGGGAATACAACCATAAGTTTAAAGATTCCATAGGGAGGTTGGCACATCCAATCCACAAAGAACATTAAAGGGAGTGGTACATTTAGGGGTTGCTGCCTCTGACTCAGATTCTGCTAACTCAATAGCGGATAGTCACATTAACAAATTCCTTGGAACAATCGATGAATATTGAAGCCATGGAAGGATACCCTGGGAGCCTGTGAATGGCTAGACCCCCAGTAGATGCGAATCTGGTGCAATTACAAGGGTATAAATCGAAACTTACATAAAATATTTAAGAGCTGACGATACCCAGATCAAGACGACTGCAGGTTTGGTGCACTGAATGTTATACGAAAGGTCATATGGCGAACGAATGATCGCGAGGAAGGAGAATGGGACCCCCTCAAAATCTGATGATAACCCCACCAAGACTCGTAGGAGGAGTTGCACAAGTATCAAAAAACTTACCTTTCCATAACTCCACCCTGTATCATGCTTTCCCAAGAGGCCAAGCAACACCAACAACTGAGTATTGTGAAATATTTCGAATCCATGGGCATGGGCCAAGACAGTGCCCCATCATGTAGAAATATTCGACAGTACCGAACACAATAATTTGCGAGTTCTGCGTATCTACCACGCATACTACCAATCAATGTAGAGCATTGGATGCACTAGTAGACATATTAGATTGAACAACATTCAGGGTGAATGAAAACCCTCAGGGACCAGGAAGAGGTCGAGGAGGTGGAGTCAGAGGAGACTTCAGAGGAGGAAGAACTGGGGGAAGAGGGCCAAGCAGATGATATAAATGTGATGAGAAAGGTCACATGGCTATAGACTATCCTCATCCAAGGCGACCATGGTGCTCTCACTACAGAACCAATGGGCATGCAACTGAAGACTGCCCAGAGTTAATTGAAAAATGGGAGGATAGAGTACGACAAAGAGGAACTAACCTTATCAGTTCAGAAATCAAGAGGGTTTGTAAGGGATAATTTCCCAACCTTAATATTGTTACTCGAGGAGGAGAGAAGACATGATCTGATGCTGATACTCTACCTCAAATCCAGAAAGCAACACCTAAAGAAGACAAGTATAACCCTTTGAAACAAAAGCTATTCTTTAAATATTCCATAGAAGTATTTCAGAATGTTCCTAGCCCTGAGATGCAAGAGAAACTCTCACAACCTGTTGTTTATCCCAAGATGGCGGAAGTCCCTACTTCACCCCCTGCACCCAGAAACCCTATAGTCATGCCAAGAAAACCCGAGCAACCTCAAAATGTAGTTGAGCTTTGGTTTCAGTTATTATCTGACATTCTAGGGAATGATCAACTAACAAAAAAATTGCACAATGCGCTATACCTAGTTTTAGGGAATGAAGAACCCCTAGAGGCAAGAATAAGGTTTAATATTCTTGATAAGAGTACCTAGAGAGTGCAACGAAGAAAAGTACGAACTAAAAAAGAATTTAGACTAGTAGCCCAGTTAGATGAATTTGAAATCAAGGACGTCATGTTGGATCTAGGATCCGATGTGAAAATTCTACCTAAGAAGACCTGGGAAGCCTTAGGAAAACCTAGGCTGACATATTCCCCAATTCAGCTAAGAATGGAAAACCAATATTGTATCTTCTCCATAGGAATATTGGAGAATGTGGAAATAGATGTTGTGGGAGTATAGATAGTGCCTGAATTTGAAGTCATTGAGATCATGGGAGATAAGGACCCCTACCCTACACTACTTGGCATCGATTGGGCCTATGAAAATTATGCAGTAATTGACTTGAAGAAAGACACCATGACCTTTGAGGATGAGGGAATCAAGGTAGTTCAACCTTTGGATCCATATGTAGGACCCAGGTATACCAAACCAACAGAAAATAATATGGAGGGACAAGACTTGGACCAATTGTACACTGTAACATATGGGACAAGAAATGATTATATAAATCCTATTGCTGATGGATCAGTAAGTTGGAGAAGCATATAGTCAACAGATGAAGACTTAGAACTGGCTTTCGACAGTTGGCAACAAGTTTCGCACGAAATATTCTCAGGAAGATGCGCAACTGTCAGAGTGACCAGATGGGTTGGGACCGAAGTTAGAGAACACCCAGTATATGATGGCACCTCAGATCTAGACAATATTTTGCACAACATGGAAGAAAACATAATAGTAGACCAAAGAATCTCGGTACTACATGTGTATTTTCAGAACACCTCTGCCAGATGATGGGCTAATCATAAAGCTGTATTTGGAACTTGGGACGAGGTGAAGCAAGATATCAAGTATAGGTTATAGAATAAGGAGAAGCTGGAATCGAAGATGAAAAAGGATCTTCAAGTTGTGCAACTATTCAACGGAGAATTAGATCCTAGGATACATATTGAACAATGCGTGACATAGTGGCAAGCTACGGGGATACCATCTCACTTCTGGGTCCAGGTATTCCCCCACTCTCTAGGTCTAATCTCGAAAGCTTGGGTCATACATGAGGAAACTAGAAGATAGACCAACGACTGACAAACACTGGCATCTCAATTTTGAAAGGATTTCTCATTTACAAGTAACTACCTTGAGCTTGAAGTAGTCCTGCAAAAGATTAAAGAATTTCTTTTTACAGGTAGTGGTAATCATAAATCAAACTTAGTGGTATGCGCCAAACATAGCCAAGAAATCTAGACTAATCTCCAATTTCCCTCAATTGAGAAACCTGTAGAATGCTATTAGATTAGCAGAGATTCATAAAGCCTAGATGACCTAGAAGAATTGAGAAACCCGGCCATCAAAGAGATAGAGGGGAGAAGAGAAATTCAAAACACCATACCCAACTAGACCGATAGTTCCTACAATCACCCATTAAAATTGCGCAAAATCAATATAGAGACTACAGAGAAACCCAAGATAGCTATGGTGGGAGACTATTGGGATGAGAAAACAAGTCATGAAATACAAATTTTACTGTGGGAATATGAGGATTTGTTCCCAAAGACCTTTTCAGAGTTAAAGGGAATCAAAGGAGTCATGGGAGAAATGAAGATTGAACTGAAACTAGGATCCAAGCCTGTCAGACATAGACCATACCGTCTTAATCCTAGAGTAAAAGAGAAGGTTAAGAAGGAGATAGACAAGATGTTGGAAGCATGTCTCATTTTTGTAGTAGAAGAAGCAGAGTGGGTTAGCTCGATAATTATTCAAAGCAATAAAGACACAGAGGATATTAGAGTCTGTGTAGACTACAAAATCCTCAACTCTGCCTGTGTATATGACCCTTTCCCAACACCCTTTACAGACGAAGTGCTTGAACAGGTTGTAGGAAAAGAAGAATACTCATTCACAGATGTATTTTTAGGATACCATGAAGTCAGGATCGCTGAAGAAGACAAAAGGAAGACAACTTTCATAAGAGAATGGGGATCCTTTGCATACAATGTGATGCCATTTGGCTTGAAGAACGCCCCTGTAGTTTTCTCAAGGATTGTGATAGAAGATTTTAGAGAGTTCATCCACAAATTTATAGAAGTCTATATGGATGATTGGACAATATATAGCCTGCTCAAGGAACATGTAGCATTGTTGCGACTAATGTTTGACAAATGCAGAGAGTTGCAGATCTCATTGAATCTCATAAAATATATCTTCTATGTACCACATGGGAATTTTTTGGGCCATATAGTCTGCTGAGAAGGAGTATCGGTAG
Source organism: Picea glauca (assembly GCA_000966675.3). Taxonomy (NCBI): domain Eukaryota; kingdom Viridiplantae; phylum Streptophyta; class Pinopsida; order Pinales; family Pinaceae; genus Picea; species Picea glauca. The sequence continues at coordinate 274,055 of JZKD02S2419187.1, read as the reverse complement.
ACCCAACCAAAGTTGCGGCCATTGTGAATATGCCTCCACCTACGAGCGCTAAACAATTGCGCTCCACACCGGGACACACAGGTTACTATTGCAGGTTCATCCGAAGATATGCCAACATTACGACACCTTTGGAAAACTTACTGAAAAAGGCTGAAATGTTCCAATGGACTCCAGAATGTGATAAAGAATTCAAGACACTCAAGGAGAAACTCATCACAACACCGATTCTGATATTCCCAAATTGGGAGAACGAATTTCACGTCCATGTAGATGCTTCAAGAATTTCTTTGGGAGTTATCTTAACGCAACCTGGTGATGGAGCTATGGATCACCCTATCTATTTTGTGAGTCAGAAGTTTTCGCAACCAGAGAGGAACTACACAATGAAAGAGAGGGAGGGTCTAGCCATGATTTATGCTTTGCATAAATTTAGACATTATTTGTTAGGATCTCATTTCAAATTCTTTATTGACCATTCTGCATTGAAATATCTAGTTAACAAACCAATATTAGAAGGAAGAATTTGTACATGGCTGCTATTATTTCAGGAATTTTCATTTGAAGTTATCATCAAGCCGGGAAGATGCAACGTAGAACCTGATCACCTGTCCAGGTTAGAGTCAGAGGAAAGTGGCGGAGCAGTAGATGATCAACTCCTAGATGTAGAATTGTTCAAAATTGAGGCCATATCAGAGTACTTGGAGGACATTGCAGTCTTCCTAAGTACAAGGGCCTGTCCAAAGACATATTCCGCAACCCAGAAATGCCACATGGTTGTTAGAGAAGCAAATTACCAGTTGATCACTGGACAACTATACAAACTTGGACTAGAAAAAATCCTCATACGATGTGTCCTGGATCATGAAAGACATGCCATACTCTGGGAATGGCATAGTGGAGTTGCAGGAGGCCACGCAGGAGGAAAGGCCACGGCACAGAAAGTTCTCCAGGCAGGATTTTGGTGGGAAACACTCTTCAAGAATGGAAAGGTATACGCTAGATCATGTGATGTTTTTCAATGGGTGGGAAATTCGTCACGCTGAGATGAGCTACCACTACAACCAGTTAGATCTCTACAAGCATTTAAGAAATGGGCAGTTGACTTCATTGGACCAATCAACCCTATTTCCAAGCATTCAAAGGCGAGGTGCATAATTACTGCAACTGACTACCTTACCCGTTGGGCAGAAGCAACAGCTGTACAAGACTGTTCGACAGATACTGCTGCCAGATTCATTTTTGAGAATATCATTACGAGGTTCGGATGTCCCAGGAGATTAACCAACGATCAGGGAGCTCATTTCATTAGCAACACTATAGCAACACTTACAATAGAATTTCCAATTCAACACCACAAGAGCAGTCCATACCACCCACAGGCCAATGGAACAGTCAAAGCCTTCAACAAAATTTGGAAAGGGGGTTAACATAGGTCCGTTGCACAAACCATGAGGACTGGGATGATAAAGTTCCATCTGTACTATGGGCATACAGGACAACAAAAAAAAAAATCCACAGGTACACACCGTTCCAGTTAGTTTACGTGAGATAAGCAGTGGTGCCTGCAGAATTTATCACCCCAAGTTTATATATTGCACAAGCCACACATATGATAGAGGAGGAATCAGTGGCACAGAGGCTTAAGGAATTACAAGAACTCGAGGAAACCAGATTTCTAGCAGACTTCCATCAGTCGATTGAAAAATCAAGACAAAAATCTTGACATGACAAGCACATTAAAACTAAGGTATTCATGCAAGGAGACAAGGTAATACTCTATGATAATCGGTACCAGAAGCATCCTAGCAAGATGCACATGCACTGGTTGGAAGCGTTCATAATTGCGGAGATCTGACCCTCGGGAGTAGTCAGACTCGTGCAACTGGATGGTGTGCTACGGTCAGGCTAGGTGAATGGCGCTCGCCTGAAGCCCTACTTGTCTCAAAATCAAGAAAGAGGGACTATCGCTCTAGTCCGAAGGAGTTTAAATTTAGTTAATAAATTCCATGTGCGCAGTGTTGCGCCATGACACATAGTTCATTTTTTGTTTAAGTGTTCTTTGATATAGAACTAAAGACTTAGCAGTGCAAGACTCAAAGTATAAGAGAATCCATTCATGACAGTCATCAATATGACGGGGACAACCTTTGTGGTCAGAGGGAGGATGAATCCAAGTATGATCTGAATCCATGTGCCATATGAACCCAATCTAGTCACAACCTTTATTTCCATTTCGGTACCCTGTCCAAGGTCAGTTAATCCATAAAGCCGCGTTACGCAAAGCTGCCCTCAAATTTCATGTTGGGATACCCACCCGTCAAATAGAAAGGTATGAAATTGGCCACATCTGTATTCCACTCACGCAAATAAGTTCATTCCAGAATTTCCCAATGGGATTTACCCTATTAAACCATCCCGTCAGAAAACTCATATCCATTTGCGTCCATACGGTCATGATCACCAGTAGTTATTAATAAACTTTCCCGTTAAGCCAAGTATAAGGCCCTAAGAACTCGCCTGAGAATGTATCGTTCCAAAAGAACATAGCCATTTTCGAATTCATTAGAGCAAACCAACCTATACCATTATGAAATCCGTAGTCTTAACCTTAGTCCTTAGCTGCCACATAAGTGTGAATGCCGAGAGCCACATCAAGCCAAAGCGCCATGTCTAAAGAAGCGGTTCTAGATGAGCCCTATGACCCACGAGTCGAGATCATAGGTGATCTCAAAGGGAAGGTGGAGCATGTTAAGCTCCTTGATCTTGAACTCACAGATTCAACCTTGTTTCCTTAGATGCACACATATGTTTTTTGGAAGATGGCTCCAGATGGAATCAGAGGTATGCAATTTGTGCCAAAATCAGACTTCATCAATTTGTTCAATTCGACCATCATGAACCTGAGAGACCTACCAGTCTTCGGTACCACTGGTGAGGTTGCGCGGTGCACAAAATTTCTAATAAGCAGGGTGCATGAAAAAATCCTATGGTTGGATAAGTGGTATCCAATCCATTCTGAAGACATCCAAAAACTTACTAGACTATCCTCCCAAGGAGAGGATGTGTCGAAAGGATTCCAAGGTCTTGGTAAGCACGTGAAAAAAAAAGGTGAGCTCAGTCTGTATGAGAAATTCAACAAAAAAAGGGGGGGACACACATCGGTAATTGAACCCATCCTACCCGAGACAGTCCAGACTAGCTATTACATCATAGCCAACAAGGTTATGATATTGTACTACAAAGGAGAATGCACTCTAGATGCATTATCAATGGCTGACTTTTGCGCCAATGGATATGTATTTAATTGGTGCAGTTACCTGCTAGAGGAACTCCTAGTAGCATGTGAGGAAGCACAGGAGAAGGGAGGAACCTTCATTTATGAATATCTACTCGTGGAATTCACTATGTTTAAATGGAAGACACCCATGGGAAGACAACTGATGATACTAGACAAAGGGCGCATGAAAAAGATGTTTGAGCCATGACAGTCCAGTCCAAATTCAAAGAGTATAGCCTTCAACGCCACAACATTTGCTAAGTGGTACAATGGGTTGATCGACGCAACACAGAGGTTGCATATCCCACAGGAGACCCTCAACTGCAATATAAGAAATATTTCTTTCAGTATGAACTGACACCACATTTGTCTGGCCGAGACATGTAAGTAGGGAATATTTCCACACAAGGATGTTGCCATTCTATCTGGATGAGGAGGCCTTTGACAAGGAAGTCATGTCATGGCCAGGAGTCAAACATAACCTGCGCAAGATAGGAATGCATTATATCCTACCTACGGAGCTAGTGAAGATGAAAGACAAAGATGCAGAGGCCAAACTAAGATCATGTCCAGAGCCATAGAAGCCAGATGCTCCAGCACAATTAGACTCTGAGAAGGAAGAGGAGATGCAACAGTTGGAGTGGAAGAAAATATTGGCCATTTGTCAGCTACCAATCGATGCAGTGTTATTTGGTGTGGATTTTAACCATATCCTGGGTGTTGTGTTTGGTACCGAACCATTGGTGAAGAGGCCCAGAACCGGGGTCTCACTGAACAAACCCATGAACCCACAACCCCTTGCATTGGCCCCTCCCCACACCCACTCAACTGCTAAAGCCAACACTATCATTCACATTCATGATGACCCGGAGCCTGAAACATTTCCATCCACATTCATCACTAAGAACCCTCCATCACCACTACCCCAATCACCAAACCTCGTCACCACCAGCCCACCCCAGACCACAACACCAAAGCCGATGTAGCTTGATCAACTAGATATAGTGGAGCAAGGACTCCCAGAAACAACCCAAGCATCACCTAAGCCAAGATCAGTAGTTTCTGGTCCAGACCCCAAAGTACCAGAGCAAAGTATGAAGTTGAATGGTCTGAACCCAGACATCCAGAAACAACAACCTGAGCCTTCGGTGCAAGGGAAATCCGCCCAAACTAAAGAGGAGTTGCACGTCCAAAGAAAACAACAAAACCCCCCCGTTGGCCAAGGGTGAAGCAACACAAGAACCCACAAGGCAAGAAGTAGAAGTAACAAAAGAGAACGAGATACCATAGCCTAAAAAAGAACCAAAATCAACACCCAGGCACAACGCGACATTCGCGCGTGAAAAAATGGAGCGGGTTCTCCATGACCCTCAACAATGCGCACAACTGATGCAACTTTGCATAGCCATAACAAAGGTTCTAACTCTTTTTCCCGCAACGTTAAGGTCGAAGATTGTGATAGGACCACTAACAGACGAGGAGGTAGAGACCCGTTCAGACCACTCAACGGTCAATGGACTTCCACTGCAGACACAAGCACCCACATATGCATCTCCTTCATCTGTTGATCTCATGCATTGGCCAATGATGCAATTATTTGGACTCATCAGAGCATCAAATGATCAATTAGAGCAAATGAGCCAGGATGCCGAGAGATCTGTCGAGGTTGCAAGGAAGGAAGAGTTTGTTGCGCAAACATGCAGGATGCAGGAAGCACATGACAAAATCCAAGTTCAACGCAAGCTCGAAAGAGTGCAAGAAAGACTTGCTGAAGCATGGCTGGAGATTCAAAATATTGCACTTGAACTACCTGAAGTCAGTGATGCAGGTGAGCCGGAACACCAGATTGAGTTGCTACAAGGAGCATGGACACAACTCGCCACTCAAGCTGAGCAACTAAAAACAAAGTTACAACAGGCACAACAAGAAGCTGTGCAGTAGCCCCAGAAGCTACAAGAGCAGATGCAGAAGATAGTACTGCAAGGTAACAATGCTTGAGCAACATTACACAAGCACACAGAGGAATGCAAATAGATTTTTAGGGAAGTCAGCGACTGGCTGGGCATCATCGCTCGACGCAACCAAGTATTAGAGGAGGTGCGCATAGAGATCCAGGTGTTGAACGAAGAAGTTGTAGCTATAGTGGATCCTATGGAGCAACAATATAAGTTTGATCAAATCCAACATGTGGACAATGAGCTGAAGGCCCCCTTTGAGGCTCAGTCCGTAGCAAAGAAAGAGCTGGGCAAATTCCGACCTGTTATTCAGGTAGTATACATGCAAATGCATCAAGTTGATGCAAAAATAGACTCTGAGTGGAACTTGTTGGCCGCATCCAAGACAAAGGCAGATAGCAAGGAGACAACTCAATAATTTGTTGCAGAGGCATCACTCCTCACCAGGAAATGGCAGGATAAAGTGGGAAACTTTCAAGGAGCGAAACAATGAGCCTTAGAATTGGTACCAGAGTTGGGTCCTTCATTTGAAGAGGTAAAAGAAGAGAAAGAACAAACAAAAGAGCCTAAGGAAGACAAGGGAAAACAACAAATGCTCATGGGAGATGCGAAAGAACCAAGTACTAAACTCGAGGGCGAGTCAAGGATTGTGGTCGAAGCCTGTTGGGCCCTTCATTTTTGGATAAGGAATTGTGCAAGTTTGGACTGAGCATGAGTTTCTCAAGATTCAACAGAGGCTAGACATCAGAATGAGAAAGAGTAACAAAAAGCAGTTGCGAAAGTCAGCGCAACACCAACTAAGCAACAAACGACTGCAACAAAATAAGAAAGCATGCAAGCTGAGAAGGAAGACACAATCCAACTTATACATAGTGATGAACATAATTGTAAATCAATTGATTAGTTGTTGTGGTTGCCTTTGTTGTTGTTGGTTGGTTAAGTCATGAGTCTGTAATGAATTTGATCTATCAGTTTGAGAGTTGAAGCTCCGCGACATGAGTTCAGAGTCAAGATTCTATACATTGCACTATGGTGTATTCTGAGTCTGTAATCACATAAAGATTCCAAAGATAATATGAAGAAGGACCTAAATTTTCAAATATTATCTATCTCTATGTGTTTTCTTATGCATTGCAACATTTCCTTATGGTATGTAAGTTCTATCTGATGGTTCTACATTTAAATGCTTGTTCGCAACGTAAGTAGGTTTGATTCTTGCACATGTATGGTTCAGATCTGTTCATGCCTCTTACGCAAGATCAAGAATGAGTCCTCAAGGCCCTATGGATCCTCATAAGTCTTTTCCCTACCCTTCCCTATCTATCTGTCTCAACAACACTTCGGTTGAGACTTCTTCTCTTCAGAGGAGATGAAAATTCTAGTGCTCTAGACTACACAATACCTTTTGTTGGTAACTTGAGAAGGACCCTGGTCTGATAAAACTTGTGCCAACAACACAAAAGGTTCTCTCTCTCTCTCTCTCTCTCTCTCTCTCTCTCTCTATATATATATATATATATATAATATATATATATGTGTGTGTGTGTGTGTTGACAGAGTGTCCTCAGAAACGTAATTTTTGTAAATGTGTTGAACTTGCATAGAATAGATCTAGATAAACAATAATACACACATTTGTAGAGAGAATTTGAGAAAGAAGAAGAAGGAGAGAAAGAATGGAAGAATTCTCATTAAACGTTTCCACACTCAAAGAGTGAATATTTTACAATAGATATAGGATACATGAGTAACTAATGAGCCACAGTGGTGATCTAGAGTGATCTAGACACACACCAACAGTAACGGGAGTGAACTGCCACCTAGTCTAGTCTCTCAGGTAGTTACGGGAGTGAACTGCCACCTAGCTGAGTTAACTAGTCAGCGAGTCTTTAGTTAACTGACTGAACATAGAGCATTGAGGAGTTAACTTAGGGAATCAAGTGTAATGTGCCAGTCTGGTGATGATTCCAAGGAAAGTGTGCATTATCATGGTGATGATCCCAATGTTGAATGGTGACAAAACCAATGCAACATCTAAACTCAACTCAACTAGTCAAACTGAAGTGTCAACTGAAAGAGAATATTCTCCAGGTGGAATATTCTCTCCTAAAATATAGGAGACTGGATAATTACTAATTATGAATAATAAACAAGGAAAAACCTTAGGAAAAATAAATCCTAGGTGTGTGTGAAGTAACTCCAACACCCCCCCTGAACATCACTATGGTGAAAATAAAGAATGGGTC
>JZKD02S2419187.1:213562-245487 GCA_000966675.3 Picea glauca | reverse complement strand
TCAGAATTGCAGAGCAACAACTTGTGTGCACTGCAGTGCCCAATTTTGTGCACAGGTTTGAGGAGAGCTGCCGATGCTAGCTGCTGCCGCTAGTAGTTACGTTTTGGCTTAGAATATATCTTGGCTAGGGTTTGGAATATCTAATCAACTCTTGTTGGTGTGCTATCCTTGGGGAAAGGTGCGCTACCCTTTGTTTGGCTATCTAGCCTGGGGTTTTCTTCTGGAGTGATTCTTTGTCAAGGTTAAGGTGCTCGGAGGGTGGCTTCGACCTATAGTTGGGTGACAATAGAGATATTGTCAATGGTAAAACGAGCACATCCATTATATTCTAACATGTTATGGGCCCACAACCTCCTTCATTTAGTCTAACCGTTGGAAGGAAACATAGCCAGAAGGATATTAAGCTCATTGAAGCACTTCCACTAGGGTTACTAGCAGGTGCAGTTGAAGAAACCCTAATCCTCTCGTTGAGACACCTTAAGTGAAGAGATTGACCTAATCTCCAGACAGATCAGTGTGCCCTATCCTAGCGCATCTCCTGGTACTCTCAGCAAGCCAAGACGTCAAGTTTGAGTTTGTGGTCAAATCTAGGGTTTGACCAAGTCAAGGAAGCCATGACTTATTCTATGAAGTTAGAGAACAAGTTAGATGGAGCCTCTAACTTCAGAGCATGGAAGACAAGGATTGACCTCATCCTTGCAAAGAATAAAGTGTTGGATATCGTGAAAGGAAAGATCGTGGAACCAGAGTTTGAAGAAGGAAAAGAGAAGGAACCACAAAACATTGCAGTTATGGAGAAGTTCAAAGACAGTGACATCAATTCCATGAATATCATAGTGGATTCTATAAAAGACCACTTGATACCGTACATCTCACATCTTGACTCATCAAAGAAGATGTACGATGCCCTAACAAATCTCTTCTCAGTCAAAAACATTGGACAAGTTATGAGTTTGAAGAATGAGCTCTGTGACATGAAGATGAATGATGAGGACAACATAACATCATACTTTATGAGGATATTCCAGTTAAGAGATCAACTACAAGCTATTGAAGAGATCATTTCAGAGAAGGAATTGGTAAACATAGTACTCAATGATATGCCTAAGACGTGGGATGCATTTGCCGCAAGCATGAACACAAGAAAGGAGTATCCTACATTTGAAGAACTTTGGACTTACTGTGCTCAAGAAGAATCCAGGATTAGTGCAAAAGAGAAACCCCAAAAGAAGTATGATGATCAGGGCTTCACAACAAAATTCAAGAATTTCAGGAACAAAAGGAAGTTTGGCTCAAGGAGGAAGCCAAATCAAGAGAAAGACATTTCAGAAATACAATGCTTCAATTGTGGCTAGTATGGTCACTACAAGAATCATTGTCCCGAGCTAAAGAAAAGGAAGGAGAAACATGAAGCATCAGTTGCCGAAGAAAAGAAACCTACAAAAAAGACAAAGTAGGATGAAAGAGACTTCTTCTACTGAAGGTAACAATACTCTTCTTATTTCTTGTACATATCTTGTTTGCATTGTCTCTGTACATATCTTGTATATCTATCTCTTGGAAGATAATGTATTCCAAGAAGAACTATACCTATGGAATAACAACAAGATAAGGATTGATATCATTAGATAATACACATGAAAGGATGAAATATGTCAAATCAATCATGAAGAGACTTAGAAGAAGCAAAGACAGAAATAAGTCATAGAAAGACTTATAAACTTTTGTAGAAGACAACAAGACAGAGGCGTGGACTCTGTTAGACAGAGAGAGCCAATTATATATTGCAGAAGAAAATAAGGATGTAGACGAAAGCATGGACTCTGTTAGACAGAGAGAGCCAATTATATATTGCAGAAGACAATAAGGATGCAGACATAAGCATGGACTCCGTTAGACGGAGGGATTTGATTATATGCACTCATACATGAAGCAAGGATTAGGAGGGATCTAATCCTATGATCCATTAAAAATGATGAAGTATGGTAGAAGCCATGAAAGACAGTACGTGTTCAGTTCAACCACAAAAGAAGACCTCTTCGAAGAAAATCCTTAAAGTTTCCCTGGTTGTCCATCCAGATTCGTGATCCTATGATAAAAGAAAGAAGTGAAATCTTTAGGGCATGGAATCTATAAGAAACTCCATAGACCCAAGAGCTAAAGGAAAAAAATGAGGAAGAACATGAAGACTCCAAGAAACAAGAGAAGCTAGAACAACCAGTCATTATATCACAAGATTACCATCCTGACATGAACTCACTAAAAGCAATCAAGCAGAGGAACTGAAAATTGTGATGAAGAACAGTGTATGGAAGACTTATGAATGCAAGCATTGAAAGATCTAGAACTAGAGGTTCTCCCATATGGAGGGAGAAGACTATGATGATTACTCGTTTCGGTAAACCAAACATATCTTTACACGAGTCAATATCCATGAGTTGGAGTTCTACATCAGATAAATGGAAAGAATGTTCTCCAGAGCAATTGAGAAAAGAGCATATGAAGAGCAATCTCAAGACTTTGAGGCATACTAGAAAGAGACCCTTGTAAGAATATGGAAGAAAATAACTTGGTGGAGAGCCTCCAGTGCACAACAAAAGCATGGTGAAGATTTCCTATAACAAGATATTGTATCAAGATGATTACTCAGAAAATCAAATCTCATGATGACAGAAGAAGTGCCACATGGATATGTTCCAATTTTCCAACAATGATATATTTTTTATTGATCAGAGCTACATGAAACCTTCAAAGAAGATCAGTGCTCCAGAACGAAGTACATTTGAAATCAAGCGTTACATTATCTGTGATGAAGTTCAGTAAGGAGAACGAGGTTCTCCAATACATATCCCCACATATGAGCAGATAAACAAACATCTTGGTAAAACTTCTGTCCAAGATAAAAGAGTTTGCGTACTCAAGTTGGAGCTCGTGGAGACGACTTCCTTATTGAAAAAGGAAGACATGACTCCCAGGTTGGGAGGGAGAACTGATATGTATTGATTTATGGACAGTCATTTTTCAATTCTAAAAATGGTCCAGGATGAGCAGTTTCCTTTCCAGTTTGGAAAGTGGATTGAGATTTCTGACAGACAATGATTTCTTATTGTGGTTAACATGGTAAATGGTCCAGATTGCTGATGCATCATAGACAGTGACTTCCCATTGTGGTTAACATGGGGATTGGTCTAGGGAAGTCTCTCTTCTTGAGGGTTACTCAAGAAGACTGGCCCGCCTCGCCGAACAACGATTTCTCATTGTGGTTAACATGAGGAATGGTCCTTTTTGGAGGTTGGTACATGACAATCTTTTCCTCTTGTGGTTAATAGAGTAAATGGTCCGAACAATCATTCCTTAGGGTTTATACATTCTCTCCAGGATGCACTTTGATTAGTGTAGGAGGAATGGCCCAGGGTGGGGAATGGTCCAGGCTCAAAAATCAGGGACATGCATTCCTTGGGGTTTATACATTCTCTCCAGGGTGCACTTTGATTAGTGTAGGAAGAATGGCCCAGGGTGGGGAATGGTCCAGGTTCATAAGACAAGACAATTATTCTTCCTTTCTTGAGAAGAATAGCCCAGATATCTCATTGTTCTACTCTGAGGGAAAATATTCTTTCATATCTCACAGATGTGAGTGAAAGATAGGCCCAGATGATTCAACTTATATCATAACATTTTTTCTGTGCAGGTTGATATCAGATGATTGTTATGAAGACTGTGTGACAGTAGATGTATACTACTATGGTGGATGTGTTCCACTATTCATGACTATACGTTTCTGATCAAGTACTTGTGTGTTACTTGGTGTGGTAGTGTACCAATGGATTGTAGTTATGTACTACTATGGATAGACACAATTGTGTTCTATTTTTTTTTCGATTGCCTTGAAGACTATCAACAGTAATGGAAATGATTATCAATTAGATGCATAATTAAATGACAGAGATTTCCCAGACGAAAAATGGTTTAGAGCATTTACTCTTCTAGATTAGAATAATGGCTCTTGTATCACTCTGTGGAGTGAGAATCATGTCTGATTACTCAAATAGAGTATGGTTTCGAGAGATGATGCAACTGATGACACTGATGATGATGATGATGCTCATGATCTAGTCTATACAACTATGTTGACGCTACTGGGTGAATGGTATGTTTTTGTGCTCAAGACCATTACCTTTAATACCTCCCTAGCTAGGAGGGAGTGTTGATATTATGGTAGCTGCGGGAGGTATTTACCTCCACGTGTAAACCTGATGAGGATAGAATACTCCAGGAAGCAAAAAGAAACCCTAATGAGTTGGCTAATAACCATAGAAGACTTGTCGGCTCAAGGAGATAATTTATATTAGGTTATTAGCCTCCAAGAGAAGAAGTCGACCATAAATAATAATATATACTGAAAAAACATATACCCAGAATGAGAAGTCGACCGAGGCAGTTAGCCAGAATTAGTATAAATACATGAGGCCAGTTCTCATTCTGGTAGGCAGTCTCAGAATTGCAGAGCAACAACTTGTGTGCACTGCAGTGCCCAGTTTTGTGCACAGGTTTGAGGAGAGCTGCCGATGCAGCTGCTGCAGCTAGCAGTTATGTTTTGGATTAGAATATCTCTTGGCTAGGGTTTGGACTATCTGATCAACTCTTGTTGGTGCACTATCCTTGGGGAAAGGTGCGCTACCCTTTGTTTGGCTATCTAGCCTAGGGTTTGCTTCCAGAGTGATTCTCTGTCAAGGTTAAGGTGCTTGGAGGGTGGCTTCAGCCTATGGTTGGGTGACAATAGAGATATTTTCAATGGTAAAACAAGCACATCCATTATATTCTAACATCTTCTACGATCATTGTCAATGATTTCCCCGCAAGCATAAACGCTTCAACATCAGGGTACCAATAATCAATCAAGATATTTAGTAATCTCTGTTGGGCCCTCATGCCACCAATATAAAAAAACTTATACATGCCACATGTGCATAATGATTTTTTGGAATCGCCATCATCAAAGACTTCACGATCCACTTCTTTATTTTCATGCTCTCTCCAGTGAACAAACATCCTGTCCAATTTCAAGAGAATGTTAAGTTAATATTTTTTTTCAAAATGTCTCTAGGAATCTGCGGGCATTAGTTATAACAACTGTGAATACCCACATATGGTGTTTTGTTAAGATCATGAATAATCTGCAAATATAATTCAAAACTAAACCAATAATAAACACCAAACCATTCACCCGAACAATGAACACAAGAATGTAGACAAATCCCTTGAGGTAAGGTAACACCGTATATTAATCCTTAGGGAAGGATAACACTCCTCAAACAATGCTTGATACATTCACAATATTCTTCACTATATTTCATTACATTACTTACACTTCTTTATATAGCTCTATCTCCTAGGAACCTTCTAGAGATATTTCTCACATTTATTACATCTAACTACCATAGTGGACCTTTATTAATATAGTGGACCTAGTCCACCTTACATTGAATGACCACATTCTCATATATTAAATAACCTCCACTAATAATACATAACCACATTCCCATTGGGTACCTCCATAGGTATCCCATATTACTTCCCTAGGTATACTACATTCCATCCCCCTTCACATGTTTCATCCTCGAAAATGAGAATAAACCATACAATATGACTGACTAAGAAATGCATCCATCTGGTACCAAGTATGCCCATCGATCCATCCTAATGGAATTCAAACATGATGTCCGTCTGCTACCTTTCCACCCTGATCTTGCTTTGCATAATATCGTGTTTTCCATGGGATTGTTTCTGTAGCTCGAGATCTTCCCGTAGTGTCGATAGTCTTCCATGTACCTCTTGATCAGTTTCTTGTCTGGTGCCCTGCTGGTGTATAAATGTGTTGATGCACACGCCCTTTCCTTGATGAATGTTGTGTCTCTATATGATGTGGATGGAGATATAAAACAACTATAGGGATCTGTTCTTTTTTCTTCAAATATGCAACACTTTGTGACTTTGAGTCAATGACCTCCTTAGCTTCCTGATTATTTCCTTCCTGTAGTTTTTCTTCATCACCTTCTGTAGAATTTGCCTCTGATTCAACTTCAAACTGGGAAACAACTTGTTTGTTAGATTCCATGGGCCCATCTTTCTTACTAAGAGACACATCCTACAATGTAATTTTCTTTTTCTTGTACCAAATATTTAGAAACTTCTTTTGCACATTAATATTAATGGTACCCATGCCCGCACGGGTGTAGACAAATTGGCAAGTGCCATGTAAATGGAAGGAAATTTGTAAAATGAAGTCTCATGTTAGATTCTCACCCGGATTTACTCGTGCACCATTCTTGCGGGCTGGGTGGTTGCACCTGAGGTTATAGTGGTAGCCGACGGGGATCGACCCCATGTCACGTGAGTACGAGAACCGCGAGTTGCCGATTCCCCCAGTAAAAAAAAATAAAAAAAATATTAATGGTACCCACTGATTCTATCCAAGGATATCCCAAAACAATGTCTTCATCACCTTTATCTAGAGCCTCAAAATATGAATGCAACACATATTTATCCATACCGAGCTTCAAATATTTAAAAAGTTTATCATTTTCACCTACAACCTGTGTGCTTTGAATATTCTTTGCTAGAACTTGTAATCTATTAATCAACTGAGCATTGATAAAATTCTTCTGGCAACTAAGGCTAATAGAAACAATGACATTTTCTTTGTGAATACAACCATGAACCTGTAATATAGATTTTCCATATAAAAATGAACTCTTGTTGCTCCCTTTATTAGCATGAGACCATTTATCTAAAAGGAATTTTTCAAGTAGTTCATCAAAAAGTTTCAACAATTGACTATAGCTATGTGATTTCCACCAAATGAACGGATCACCTTTTAATTGGCTCCCTACCCAATGTTTCCAATTCGCTTTCCAAAATGACTTCAAGTCTTTTAAGAATTCATAAATACTAGGGCCATCATCTTTTCTAGTAAAAAACATCTTTCTTGGGAGAAATCGTCAAGAAAAACTAGGATTAAAAATAACTTATGAAAAAAAATCGCGGCTTTTTCTGGAAAAACTATTGAATTTAAAATGCTCATAACTTTACTTCCCGGACTCCATTTCGGCTGATGTTTTTTTTGAAAATGGGTATTTTTCCGAGAGGAATTCAAATATCCAATTTTTTCAGCCAAATTCTACTAAAGTTTTTTCAGATCTGAACCTGAAGTGCACTGCCCTCTTTTTTCCTAGAAAAAATCTGCAAAAAGAGCCAAAAAATTCTCTCCTTCTTTGGCCAAGGAAAGTGCTATGATACCACTTGTTAAGAACCCAATACTTGCATATAGAAACACCACAAATATTTAGAGAACAATATAGAACACCAAACCATTCACCCGAACACTGGACACAAGAATGTAGAGAAAACCCTTGAGGTAAGGTAACACCATATATTAATCCTTAAGTAAGGATATCACTCCTCAAGAAATGCTTGATACATTCACAATATTATTCACCATATTTCATTAAATTTCTTACACTTCTTTATATAGCTCTCTTTATCTCCTAGGAACCTTCAAGAGAGTTTTCCCATATTTATTACATCTAACTACCATAGTGGGCCTTTATTAATATAGTGGAGATAGTCCACCTTACATTGAATGACCACATTCTCATATATTAAATGAATCCCACTAATAATAAATAACCACATTACCATTGGGTACCTCCCTAGGCACCCCATATTACCTCCGTAGGTATACTACATGTTTCTACCAGTTGCGGACATTTGTGGGTTGCCTTAAGGTACCCCATGGATGCACATAGTCGATTTTGACAACGAAGGATCAAGCCCCATTTTTCCATGAAAATGAGTAAATGAAAAAATGAAATTGAAAGATAGGGTGTAGGTACTTAATTTGTCCAGGAGGAAAAGGATTTCGTTGCTCCAAGCTCCAAGAAACTTCGTTGGAAATTCAAGGGTTTCTTGGTCACTTTGGGTAATTTTTCGTAAAATGGTAAAAATCACTTAGTAAATGGGTAAATATGCTAGTATTTATATCAAATTGTAAAAACACACTTCCTATAGTTTTGATATTTTTCCAAAAAATCAACTAATGAATAGTCCCTTGTAGCTTTGTGGTTTTTTTTTTCTAGGACTTAGGCTCTACTTTGACAATTTTTGGTCTTTTTTCGTCGATTGGATGAGTCTTTCACAAGACTATGGGCAGGTAATGTTCTTGTAACTAGAATTTAGTATAGGATGCATTCACCTGAACTGTTTGCATTATCAATTGTCATTGTCTCTTAAACCTAGGGTCGACCCCATTAACAAGCGATGGAACTTTCTCCTCTGCTCAAAAGTATCATTCTGTTGATGGTAGAGCCTACCTTGCATGGGTGCTTTAGTTTAGAATCTCACGGTATGATGAAAATCATGCTGCAAGTTTGTTCTTTAGGCTCAGGAGTCCTAGTTAGACCTGCCATGATTTTGCATTCTAACTTCATACTTCTCACTCAGTCTTGTTATGGAAATTACTCGCGGGACTCCCTCCATTATATACTACTCACAACAACATTATGGAGTCTTATTTAAGCTCTTTTTAGACTCCTTAAAATTGAAAAGATTGTTGACTGACCTTGTTTCTTTTACACTCGTTAAATGTATCGGAAAGAACGTTTTTTCGGCACAAGTTTACCCCTTTTTCAGAACGAATAGATTAATTATAAAAAATGTATACTCTAATCTACTGACTAGAAGAGTTCTCCTCACTTTTGATTTACACTTTTTTTTGGCTCAGGAGACTAAATTTAGGAAAAATGACATTGGATTTTTAGTTAAGCTCTTTTCAGACTCCTTAAACACGAAAACATGGCCAAGTGATCATGTTTCTTTCATACTCGTAAAATGTATTTGAAAGGACGTATTTTCGATATAAGTTTAACCCTTTTTCTGAATCAAACAAACTATTTATGAAAAATGAATGCTCTAGTAAAACATTGACTAGAAGAGTTCTCCTTGGTATTATTTTACTCTTTTTTAGACCGTGGAGAATAAATTTACAAAAAATACCACCATGGGAGGTTTACTTCCTAAAGTTGAGTTGTAACTGCATTGTATTTTGACTGCTCACACGTTTAGTCTTAATGTCGACTTCAACATGATGTTGTTGAACCAATTGCTTATGCATTGCTATCAGTTCCCCGCCTTTCAATTTATGCTTTTGCGACTCGACACCTTATCCCTGGAGGAAACATTCCCCGAGTGTCCTTATCATGCACATGCTTTCCTTGCATTGAGCATAGGTATGTTCCTTACGCTCTAGGACTAGTTTTCTTTCTTGTGACACTCATTTCCTCCATTGTATTATAACATTCTTTTATTGTTTTTTAGGATTTTATAATATTAAAAAGACAAAAAAATAAAAAAAACCAAAAATAAGGGGAGGAAAGCGTCTATCTCTTGTGTTGGCATCAATCTTATCACCCTTTAACAAAGCACAATCTAGAGTCAATATCTCATCATTTTGGGTCTAGTATGGATTTAAGAGACTTTTTCTCATTTTTGAGTTTTATCTCCCCCAGTTGGTTACTCTTCCAACCATATGGAGTGTTTGTTGATGCATCCCGTATCACAGATGTATCCTAGTTTATAGTCCATGCTGTGTAAGTCACATAATGTGTTGTCCTTCTGTTCAAGGGAAATTTTCAAACTGAGTCAACAATTCTATGGTTAGTTTCTAACCTTGAAATTCAGCCTTCCCAAGCCAGTCAAGTCAATCTCATCATCACAAGTATCCTCTCTTCGTCTAATTTATTCCAAATCTTTGGCTTTCCACCACCCCTCATGTTGGATGATGAAGGGTGCCTTAATTTCTTCCTTCCAACGGATCTCTTCCCATCAACTTTGACACATATTTCTCTGGGATAGGGATCTAGAGTTATGTTTGGTACCTTGGGGCCTGCAGTCATCAGTGGTAGACACCCTCTCTATTGACATTGGGAATACATCAATGTCCCCTCATAGATAGATTCTACCAGGTGTTCGACATCAACTCATTTATGCACACTTGTTCTATTGTACCATGGTACCTTGATGCCCATTATCATCATTGGTGGGTTGTCTCACGTTTGTTAATGGTATACATTAATGAACGGTAATCAAATGATGTATCATTATGTTCAACTTCGACTCATCTATTCACATAGTGTATACATGTACAATGGCGGATTGTTGTGAAGGCCTCGGGTGAAGTACGAGCACCACGTATTTTGTGCTCCTTCCCGACCAATATGGTGCCACCTCACAAACATTTGTACTTGCAGAGGATCGACTTGTTATTTCCCTTGGTTCCATATATCTTATGTTCTTGATCTTGTGATCTTGAGACATAGCTCCACTATGTGTCTATTCATGTATATGATCTACTTTGACATGGATCCACTGAGTATTTTTCATGGCCATGCTTGCTACTCCATTTTCACATGGATTCACTGTGTATTGTTTGTGGCCATGGACTATAGCTTTATTTCACACATGCCATGGATTTGAAGTGTACTTGATTTGGCAGCCATGCTTATATCACTCCTGAGCATGGGTATGCTTGACTTGGGAAGAGAATACTCTTAATTGATCTATGACGATGGTTGTTGTTCTTGGATCAGTTGTTCAAGAACCTTCACAAGTTTACTTCAATGCATCTTCGCCTCTTAGAGTTTATAATGTATTTCGGCCATCATTTTTCCCTTTTGACCTCACACATTAGGGGGCATATGTTATAGCACAAAATTCCACACCTATGCATTTGTGCCATGGCCTAAACCTTTCCCTTGGCTTGCTAGACAAATTCCCAACTTGCCTCAGACAAATTATCTAAAAAATGTATCTTTTGCACACATTCGTGGGCTCCTTTGAAGAAACACACAGACATTCATGACTTGTTAGTGTGAAACTCGTGGATTCCCTAAAAAATAATGAAAAATAAAATAATTCCAAGTTTTTGGGTGGTTTTTTTGATTGGGATCATTTCCCAATGTCCCTATGCCCATACAAAATGGATTCCAACTTCCCTAACCCCTTTGGGGAAGATATAAAAGCACCATTGAGGGCTGAAATGAGCAGAAGTATTTTGGTGCAAGGTTATGCTATTGAGATCTAGCAAGCTTCCCTATTCCTTTTATCCTCTAAGTATCATTCCCCAACCTGGAAACTCCTTTTCCAATGTTTGTTCCTTCTTATATAGTCATAAGGTGTCTCCTTATCCTTATTGAGCTATCCAAGGAAGAGCCTCATCGCTAAGTAGATGCTTGAAGGATCTGTGGAGGAACCAGAGAAGTTGGTTCCAAAGCAGTGCCATAAGCGAGTCAGGTTGTAACTGACTTTGATATTTGGTGCTAATAGAAGAGTTCTCTTTCCCTCCAATTTTGTATTCATTGCAATATTGTATGTTATCAATTTTCATACTTTCTTTGGATATAACACATGATATATATGCTACTTGATTACGTAACTACCTCGTTGTAGCATTTGTCTTGAATTCATTTTGCAGGCTTGTTCCGATAAAGGTCATGATCACTTCGAGAAGAAGGAGCGAGGATCGACATCGAATGAAGGGTTTGAGGTGCACACTTTCTCCTTCTACCTTTCCATACTCTCTCCTAGTGAAAAATAGTTATTTTTCAGTTTGCACATTTGGTTATGAGGGAATATTTCAGTCTTCTCAATTTGATTTCGATCTGTTGTGACTTGAACCAAAGTCACGGGGGAAATATTTCGTCAACAATATAAAGCACCAAATTCCTTATTTTCCAAATACAACTGGAAGGAGGCTACAACCCCCTAGTTTTCAGGCTCTAGCCTGAAGGAAGCTCCAACTCCCCAATTCTCCGGCACCAACCTCATTTCCTTGCCTTGTTCAACCACCCAAAAATATAAATGTAGAAAACATGTCACTACCACTGAATCAAACAACCTGTTATTGATTTTTCATTGTCATTTCCATAACATGTCATTGTTGTTGTACTTCATTAATTGTTAGCATTGAACTCCTTATGCCTCAAACCCTCATACCAAGATCCACAATAATGTCTTTCAAAACAAATACTCATGAAATACTAAGACATTTATGTGTTGGACTACTGCACAATATAGAACCTAACCTACACAGTACACCATACCTCTCAAACTGTAGCTGACATGATGTATTTTATCTTCTGGACTTTATTTTTCTCTACAGATATGCGCCCTATGCTATGTAATATCAAGGATTTTCATGCTCTTTCCCACTGTAGCTCACAAATGTACATGCCCTAATTCCTCTGCAACCCACATATTTCCTTTCTTCTATGTGCATCCATGTTTTCCTTCACTAAACCCTACATATTTCTGCGCTCTTCCTTCACTGCAACTCACGAATGTCCACGCTCTTCCTTCGCTGCAACTCACAGATGTCTTCAACAAAACCCTAGAATAATAAGCTCAACTTTGTCCCTTCGGCTCTTGCAACTTCACTCTTCACTGAACTTTGTTGCCTCAGACTCACTACTTCAGATCTATCAATTGTACCTTCCCATAACACTTTACAACATAGACATTCAATGTGCTCAATAGGTGTTAATAGGAGTCTTTTGAAGTCTTATTTATACTTTCCAAGTGACTTCCTTTAGGGGCTATCTTGTAATTTTTTTGACCCTTTTTCCTTATTTTAGGGCTAATCCACACTCTCTTGTTGCAATCACTTTACCCTTAATTAAATTATTTTTGCAAATACTTTACCCTTAATGAATGATCTATAACTACTTGTTGACCTTCTAGGGGCTTCTAGATCATTCTTCGGGGTCCTCCAACTTCACAAGGCCATAACTCCTCAATTGTGAGGAACCACGTGGCATACCACATATCATCGGAAACGACATGACACATACTTTCCATCCATGAATGATTTACCTCCAATTGCACTGTCCTTCATGAAATTTTTCCTTGATCAACTGCAGGTTCCATAACCATACCTTCGAGGCTTCTTGATTTCGTCAAGGGTTGACATCAATGACAACCAATCCTTCAACATATATTTTCTTTGTTTATTTAACCATCCATAACTTTTTGATCAAGAGTCAAAATTGAGCAATAAAATAGTCATTGGAAAGTTGGTTCAGAGAAGAACAACTTGGAATCATTAGAATCAAAAGAACTATGATATAATTCTTCATAAATTAAGCAGAAAAAGGAATTGTAGAATAAATTGAAAGATTTTCATAATATGCATAATTCTAAAAAAATGGTTGCTTGAAAATTTTACAGAGTTAAGGGATATACAACAGATCAATTCAAGAAAAGCATTCAAATTTAGGACATGGAATAAGGAGAGGTGGCCTTAAGTCATGAGAAAGAAGAAAAATTTCAGAACATCAGTGCCAATAATGTAGGAACAAAATCAAATGGGCACATAAGTAGAGAGGATCAAGCAACATTATTATATACTATGAGAAGCTTGAAGATTGAAATGCATAGTTACAAAGAAAACAACGAGAAGTTGATGAGAGAGTAAAATCAAATGAATGCTCAAGTGATGCAAATATTAAATATGTTGCATAGTCAAGAAAGGAATGGATCAAGCTCAATACAAGAGGAATATGGATGACATCATGAAAGAATAGATAAATACAAAAGAGCTGGTCATTCAAGAAGTACTGACATAACTCATGGACATCACTCACGTCCTTACTCAACAAGGAAGTTTTATGCATATGAAGATTCCATAAGTAGTCCATAAGTGTCTCCTATTAGGAACCAAAGAAGAATGCATGAATTGGATAGTTTGCAGGGAGAGATGAGGAATCTTAAGCCACCATCCTTTGACGGTGAAAGAGAGAAACAAGATGATGTTGAAGCTTGGTTGTTGGGAATGGAAGTATTTTCAATTGCACAACTATTCATCTAATATTGAAGCAAGACTTGCCACATACCATTTGCATGGAAATGTTGTTGTGTGGTGGAATCAATTGAATGAAGTTGAACAAATTGATGAGAATAATATCAATTGGAATCAGTTCAAGAGATATTTCCAGAAGGAGTATCTTTTAGAGAATTTCTATAACAAGAAAATGAAAGAGTTCTTTGAACTCATATTAGGAAGCATGACCATGGGAGAACAAGAAAATAAATTCTTGGGATTGTTGAAGTATGTGGGGTTTATCAAGGATGATAAGATGAAGATACATAGGTTTTTGAGTGGACTACCATCATTTTATAAGGAAAAGATTCAGTATATGAGACTAGAACTTTGAAAAAGACCATTAGAAAGGATAAGTACCTATATGAACAAGGTAAGGGTAGGGAATATTTGCATAAGTATTGGAGGGATAAGAATAAGGAGGAATATGATTAGATAAGGAAATTATTCAAACTTGCTTTCAACAAAAACCTCCCTAATAAAAGTTAGAAAGATCAATATGCTAAGCAAAAATCCAAGAAAGAAGGTTCCTTGAGAAAAAGGGGGAAATAACCAATCCAATGTTGGGTATGAAAATAAAATCACATTTACAAGGATTACCATCACAAAGGAGATAAAACAAATACCATTGATAACATCCAAGAGGCTACAACAATAGAATACATGGGTAGAAACATTCCAAGAATATATGCATTCTTAGAAGATGAACAAACACAATACCAATCCAATATGATCGAAGTGGAAGGGTAATATCATTAATCAACCTACTGTTATTTTAATTGATTCAGGAGAAATCCATTGTTACATTTATCCTAAAATAGTGGATATATTACATTTGGATAAAAGTAAGCTTGAGAAATCAAGTTTGGTTCAACTAGCCAATGGAACCAAAAGAAGGATCAATGAGATTGTTAAAGGTTGTCCAATAAATATGAATGGAGTAAATACATTTTTTGATATGAATATCATCTCATTAGGATCTTATGATATTCTAATTGGAGTGGATTGGTTGGAAAAGCATCATGTTGTCCTAGATTGTCATAACAAGACATTTTCATGTCTTGATGAAGAAGGAACTGTGAAAGGGATTCCAAGACCCATTTCTAGAAGGGGGATTTCAGCCTTACATATGAAGAGATGTTTCAGGAAAGGATGTCAATTGTATGAAACTCATGTGGAGGAGCCAGAAAAGACAAAAGGGACAAGCCTCAAATATTTTTTAGTATTGAAAGAGTTTGAAGATGTATTCCAAGAAATACCAAGATTTCCACCGAAGAGGGAAATATATTTCTCTATCGATTTAGTACTAGGAGCTACCCCTATATCAAAAAATCCTTACATAATGAGTACACCATAATTAAAATAACTACAAATGTGGCTGGAGGAATTGTTGAAGAAAGGGTATGTACACCCAAGTGTTTCACCTGGGGAGCATAAATTCTCTTTGTAAAAAATAAGGATGGAACATTTAGGATGTGTATTGACTTTAGACAGTTGAACAAGGCCACTATAAAGAACAAGTACCCTCTACCCATAATTGATGACCTTTTTTATCATCTAAGAGAAGAAAATATATTTTCAAAGATACACTTGAGATCATGATACCATTAGGTAAGAATCGAGGAAGAAGACATTCACAAGACAACCTTTAGAAACATGTATGGACATTATGAATTTGTAGTGGTGCCATTTGGACTGACCAATGCACATGTTGTCTTTATGTGCTTAATGAAAGACATATTCATAAATTATCTAGATAATTTTTCCATTGTGTTCTTGCATGACAAAATTATTTATTCTAAGTTCGAGGAAAAGCATGAACATCACTTGAGGTTGATGTTGCAAGTGGTGAGGTAACATAAAATTTATTCCAAGCTTAGTAAGTGTTCTTTTTACCAATAATGGATCCATTATTTTGGGCACATTATTTCAGAATAAGGCATAACACTAGAACCAAAAAATATTGAAGCCATTAGAGGATGGCCAACACCAAGGAATGTTTCATAATTCAGATCTTTTATGGGATTAGCTGGATACTACAAGAGGTTTATAGAAGGGTTATCTAAGATTTCTCATCCCATCACTTATTTTCAAAAGAAGGGAATTAAGTTTGAATGGACAACAAAGTGTGAAGATAACTTTAATTTTTTGAAAGAATTACTTACCAGTACACCTATTTTAAAGATTGTTGATCCAAATTAGAATTTTGTGGTATGTACAAATGCATGTAAGGAGGGACTTGGTGGATTCCTCACTCAAAATGGACATGTCATTAGTTATGAGTCCATAAAGCTTAAATAATGAGAAGAATTATTCCACACATGATTTGGAGCTTGCTTCCATAGTTCATGCATTTAATGTGGAGTTATTATCTCATGGGAAAGAGATTTGAATTAAGGAAAAACCATAGTGGTTTGAAATATATTTTTGAACAATCGACTTTGAATGCTAGACATACAAGATGACTGTAATTTTTAAGTGAGTATGACTTTGAAATAAAGAATATCAAAGGAAAATAAAACAAAGTTGTTGATGCATTCAGTAGAATATTACATCTCATGCATGCTACAACCATTAGTATGCATCAATCAAATTTGAAGAGAAAATTTTTAGATGTTGTTGTTACAGATCAACATTACCTACAAGTAAAAGAAAGCCCACACCAGGAAAATGTACAACAGAGAATTAAAGAATATGAGATTAAGGAAAATGGATTAATTATGCATAAGAACATAATTTATGTTCATATTCTTGGAGAAATTAGGAATATGGTATTAAAATAAATGCATAATGTTCCATATGCCAGACATCTCAGTTACTAGAAAAAAAATTGCAGTAGTAAGAAGCCAATTCTTTTGGCCAGGGATGAAAATGATATTGTTGATTACATTTCTAGATGTATGGAATGTCAGAGAGTGAAGGCTGAGCATAGACACCCAACGAGTTTTCTACAATCATTACCAATTACAAAGAAGAAAAGGGAAGTGGTAACCATTGATTTTATAACTAAGTTTCCTAGGACAACAAGGCAACATGATTCAATAATGGTAGTGGTTGATAAATTGACAAAGGTTGCTCATTTTGTGCTTGTAAATATGACTCATACAACATATAATATTGTAGAAATTTGCATGAAGGGAATTTTTAGGTCGCATGGGATACCTAAGGAAATTGTTTCTGATAGAGACACTGAGTTTACTTCAAATTTCCTGAGGGGATTATTTAAAGGATTTGGTACAAATCTGAACTATAGAAAAACATACCATCCAGAGTCACATGGGAAGAAAGAAAGAGTCAACCAAGTGATTGAAGACATGTTGAGAATATATGTGATGAATAAGCCATCTAAGTGGGAATATTACTTGCATTTGGTTGAGTTTGTCTATAATAATGGGTATCAAGCTTCATTAAAGATGAGTCCATTTGAAGCTTTGTATGGTATAAAATGAAATACTCCAATAAGTTGGGACAAACCAACATACATAGTAATACTTGGGCCATATTTTCTCAAGGATATGGAAGACCTAATAGATAAAATTAAGCAAAATTTGAAGGTATCACAAGATATACAAAAAAATTATGTAGATAAGAGCATGAAAACTAGAGAATTCAAAGTGGGAGATCATGCAATTTTGAAAGTGAAGCCCAAGAAGATTTCATTAAAGCTGGGCAGTTGTATAAATCTAGAAACTAGATTCTATGGTCCATTTGAGATTTTAGATAGAATAGGGTCAGTTGCATACATGATTTCATTGCCTGCTTCAATGAATGTGCATAATGTATTTCATATCTCTTTTCTGAAAAAATATGTACATGATCAAAAACCATGTTATTGACTGGAATTTAATTCAGGTGGAGCCAGAAGGAGATTTTCAAGTCCAACTGGTGCACATAGTGGAAAAAATAACTATGCGGACTACACAGATATGGTCATAGCAAAATCCTCTGCACAACCTGAAAAATAGCTAAAGTAAGAAGGCCTTTGACGAGGAAATTTCGGAAATATAAATATAGCACAACATAAATTGCTTTAAGCCCCCATGGATGATGTGTGTTTACTAAAATTTCCTTTCCCCACATGAATTACCTTCAGAACATGCATAATTATAAATAGAAGGAAGTATTCATCCCCAAGAAAAGCGTGACATCCTTAGTAGTATCTCTAAATCACTACCCTTTCCTTGTAAATCTAACCAAATCAACGTGTTACAAATGACCGGGATACCGTGCAAATTACATTTTTTATTACAATTCACGGCGTGGATGTGCGGAACTGTACGCCAATAACTGGCATACATTCTTCGCACAAGCATTTGGTGATCAAACAATATTTGTAAAAAAATTATATCATTTATCTTAGGCGATAATTGATTGATTTCTTGTTACTACCTTTAAAATTTAACAACAACACCATTTTATTTGTGTCACATGTGCATCATTGAGAATAATTAACAAAAAAAATCTTATGAAATAATTTTAGAAAAAAAAAACCAAACTTTCATATCAATTATAGGGAACTTGCAACAACAAAAAAATGACAATGGAAAATATCTTTAAAAATACATGGAAAAAATTCTATACACTAATATACAACATGACATACTGCGTCCATGTTGAAATAAGTGAAAAAAATAATAGAATTAAATTATTAAAAACATTTTCTTGTCCTATATAAATTTGCATGGCTTCGATTGAAAATTCATGGTTTTCCCAAGAGTAGTTATCACTAACTAATCATCTATATGTAGCAAATATACCCCAAAAATTGGGATGCATAATCATTGATTTGGAAAAAATATTAAGAAAACCTATTATATGTTCATGGAAAATGTTTATATTTAGGCAAAAAATATAAGTGTATGCATAGCTATAAAAATATATTAGGCTACAACCTTTTCATTTTTAATGAAAAAAAGAATTTTTTTAGCCTAAATTTCTTCCAAAAAATTGAAATTTACCCAGATCGGAGAAATTTTTCTTTAAAAAAAACATTGCAATACATAACTGCACTGAGTGCATACATATGTTCATAGAAAAATCCTTCTAACAAGCTAAAAAAATGCCCCTATAAAAAAGGCTTTTTGACTAGGAGATTTTCCAAATATCAATAAACTACCAAGGTGAATTGCTTCGATTCGCAGTGCCCAACTATTGGAACTGCGGAGATGCACAAGTGCAAGATGATAAATTGTATAAATTCACCACACAAGTATTGAAAATACATAAGTGTTGGATTCCCTAGAAATATGCTTCTATGGAGAGCAGATGCGCAGAAGACATAATTGCACCAACTACCAACATATGTTCGTAGCAAAATCCTTTGAACAACCTGAAAAAATTACCTTGTAAAAAAGGCTTTTGTCTAGGAAATTTTTCAAACATAAATACGTTACTCAGCTCCAATTTCTTCAAGGAAAAATGTATGGCTCATATTTACTAAAATTTCCTTTTCACACACATGAATTACCTCCAAAATATGGTCAATCATAAATAGAAACCATTTGCCAACCCATGGAAAAGAGCGACCTTTTCTTTGCACTAGTTCTAAGTCCCTTCCCTCTCCTCATAAATATGAGAAACTCAACCTGCCATAAATGACCCAACCACCGTGGAAACCACATGGCTTGCCACAATCCATGGTGCAAAACTATTGCAAGTGACAATGTGCAAAAGCACCGTAATGCAGGGGTGCCAAAGAATTGACATCAATTCGCCCCATCGGAATTGAAAATAGACCAAATGTTTATTATGCTAGGAAAAAACCCGTACAAAGCACATAAGATATAACTTCATAGAATGTGGACAAATCATCAAAGAAAAAGGCTCCACACACAAGAAACAATGCATTGTACATCACAATATCGACCATCTGCTACAATTAAATCGACTTTTTAGATTGGATGCGATTTTTCATATACTCTTGCATATTGTTTGTTTGATGCATTCCATGTCCCCCTTACATTTTTGTTACTCTTCCATTGAATTCGTGAATGGATCAATACATCATTTATTGTTTTGTTTAGACAAAAAAGATATAGACACATTGCAATCATATCAATATGAACTAGGATCCTATTTCTTGCATTAATTGTAGCTGTGTGCATCTTATGTAAATGAAAATGAAATATCACTATGAAGACATACATTTTTCATACAATGAACTACGAAAGGGTTAAATAAAACACTAGAGAAAACTGCAATAAAATACAACATATGCACTATGCATAAATCATACACTATTAAACAACAAGCACACAAACTAATTGCATCTGTCTAAGAAACATAATCAATATTGCAGACCATTTTTCAAAGGCAAGGTAAGAGATGGAAACCTTGGGCTTGTTCAACAAGTATTGCAAATACTTTGTAAACATAACTCACAGGAAAATTTGTCCACTGCATTAAGAAAAATTCAAATAACTATATAATCAAAATTATAGCCATTAATTAAGCACATTTATATCCAATAGTTTTCATCTTTTCCAATCCCCATTTGATTCACTAGAAATAAACAAGCACTAAAATCTATTCATTCCAACGATTGAAACATAAAAACAATAATACCCAATGTACATGATTTCTTACTTTTTGACATCGATTTGTATATGCTCGACATTTCATCTCTTGCAAATCGCCATTTACATCACCTAGAAATTGAGGTGACCCTTGTCTTTTTGAACTATATCGACATATATCATGATCAAATGCAAAAAATAAAATTTGCAATAGGTTGTGGTATGCATCAACTAAAAAATCCCCACCACGATATGAAAATGCATCCAACCTAAAAACAACATTGTGTTATAGTATATAAATAATGCACCACTCCCTAACATTATATCTTTCAACATTTGTTCTATCTTACACCTTTTAATTCATGTCACTCAAACCATACCACAACTATCTCCATAGCTTCAAGCAACTGCAAAATAAAAAGAACAACACAAGTCCAAAACTACACACCTTTTTGTTTATGTTTAACTTTGATTCTTACTAACTTATATAGTGTCTGAAAATAACCCTCAACCAACTTAAAGTAATTCTCAAAACTCAAAATAAGAATCAATTTGTAATATTCCTTGGCATATAGCATGCAATGCATAGGATTTCTTACCCTCCCACATGGATTTGCAGAATCTCAACGATACAAGTCCTGCAACTCGCAAGTCACAACACTTGAAAATTGACAAGATCTTTGTCTTTATGAACTATAACAAAAAACATGGTAGATAGACAAATTTTGAAACCCAAAGACAAAGTGAACAATACAATCTCCAAGCAACACACTTTTTTTTTTTCGTTCACCTTCGATACTTTCCGACCGACACACTTTCTGTAACAACCCGTGACCGAATTAACTTGCTTATGGAAAAACAAAACAATAATCAACTCCCATTTCTATTCCACATATAAGACATGCCAAAAAATATTCCACTCCACCATTTCAACCAGTGAAAAAGTAGATGTAACTGCATTATGCATGATGTTTTTTTCCTATACACCTTTGATTGTTTTCTCCCTACACAGTTTCTACAATAGCCCCTGACCGTCTTGACTTTCTTCTGAAAAAACAAAATAGTAATTAGCTCCCAATTCTATTTCGCATATACAACACACCCAAAAAATTCCACCCCACCATTTCATCCAGTAACAGAATAGAGGTAACTACACTATGCATGTGGGGCACACTAACAAACAACAACCAGATAAACTAGTTTCACTTGTCTGAAAATACATAAATTAATATGGAAACAAATTGTTTAAAAGCAAGATACTAGATGCATAAATTACCCTCTAACATAGATTTGTAGAAGCCCAAATTCATATGTCTTGTAAGCCACCAGTTGCAACACCTGCAACTTGGGAAGGACCTCGTATTTTTTCCTTGTAGTAGACTATCTCATGATCAAACGCAAAAAATTAAAAAAATAATTAAAACAAAAGAACTCAATTGAAACTCTGTGTAATCTATAAAATCTCCTGTACAAAATCATGTCATACAATACATACAAATCCATTCAAAAATTATGGATTGTACTAAATTTAATAAAGAATCAAAAGTGAATAATTTATATATATTTATTAAAATCGGTCTATATATTGTATAATAAATACATATGCACATTGTCTGACCCATATCTTTAAATTTCCTCAATCATTAACTCACATAGTAGCAAGATTTAATTTAAATTAGATAACTTTGAGACTCCACATGCACCCATTCCAACCATCTGCTAAACCTGCATAATTAAATTTCCAATTAAATTCCTGTGATCGCCCCAACAATAAGATTTTGTTTTAAAGGACCAATCAAAAGACAGGAAAAAAATTGAATTGCTCGCAAAAAAATTAAACTATGGAAAAGAGCAATTTTTTTTTTATCAACGCAAAAACAAAATCACAGTCAACGCAAAAATGATTGCTATAGTCCAAACCTTCAATAGGGACTAAAACCTCACTCAAATTAATGTAAAAATATAATAGTTATAGATATTTTTTTCATACTCGAAGGTTCAAGGGTTTTAGTTTTATTGTTTTCCATGTTCAAGGTTTTCACATTTAAAAAGGTTTTGATGTGAAAGTCGATCTAGGTCTGTGAATATAGATTCAAAATATTTTAAACCTCCACTATGAAAATTATGAATTCAAAAATTAAATAATTTTACAAGAAGACTTGAAAAGAAACCTACCTTAACTCCAACCTTCGAATCTATTAACATCCAATTGTCGCATCTAAGTTAATGTCCTCATTATGTGTCCATGATAACCTACTTCCTTGTTACTCACTTTCCCATCATCCAAGTTACCTCAGGTCGGGTTAGGTTAAAAGAAGAAAAGACATATTATATGGGGTTATTCAGAAGCAAAAAATTAAAAAAATTAATTATTATAAGTAAAAAAATTATAAATTTATAAAAAATATAGTTTTATGTTATTTGAGAATCTTTCAATATTTTAGAAACTTCATAGATCTCTAAATATGAGTAATTAAATATCTATATCCTTACAACTTCAATGTCAAATTTTGTCTACAACTATGCATTTATAACTCTGATCTGTGATCTAATTTCCACCAAATTTTTAACTTTCAGATCTCAATTTTTATCAAATTTTCTACTAACATTTTATGGGTGGAAAAATGGATGATTTAAAATATTTTTTTAATCCTAATCCCCTTTATATCATAGCCCATGTGAAATTGGAGCTATACAATCAACATCAGTTCAATTCAAACCTGATTAAATTTAATTCCTAAAGTTAACCACTTCACATACAATCCCAGATCAATGTTCAGTCACTCCCAAAAAATAAAATGAGGAACCGAACATTATGTTGGAAAATATTTCAATCTTTGAGTGTTTATACTTCACTTAATTCAAACACCTAAACTATCAAAAGTATTTACACAATCTTTGAGTATTTAGCCTTCACTTAATTCAAACACCTAAACTCTCAAAAGTATTTAATCATCCTTAAAATCAAGTTTACACAATCTTGTTCCTTGCAATGGATGCAATACTTCAAACCTTATCAATATCTCCCTGGAAGTTTGTTCCAAGTGGAAAATCGATTAGAGAGGATATGCCATAATATAATTATATCTTTTAAAGATGCCATGAATTCCTGTTACGAGGAAAATCTCACTATGACATGGGGTAAACCACAATAGACAGAATGACATGCATAAATCAACTCTAATCCCACATATGCTATATAAATGAAATGCTAACAAGACAAGGCCAAGATCCTACCTCGTTCGGACGTTCGATGAAGACCATCGTTGAGCATGCAACTCAAAGCTCTATACCTGCAACTTGTCCTCAATAACTAAGATACACAAGGATATAGTGATAATATATAATGTTAGCATATAGATTAGCATAATACATTAACATACATGACAAATACACCCATGGAATAATAATTCAAATATTTGAAAGATATCAATTGGATGAGAGAAGAGTATTTCTATTAGTAATCAACAAAAGTATATGGGTGACAAACTTCTCTAACGACACATATCGAAACTGAGAAACTAAGTCCCTCTAGGTGGGCCTCCACCACTTCAATCCTCCATTAAAGGAAAGCTCATATAAAGGAGATAATGAGTTTCTCCATCACAAAGAAGGAAGATCTCGGGGGCTTAACAAGGGGTTCAGACTTTCAAGGACAAATGGATCCAGACTCAATATGAAGTGAAATTTATCCAGAGTGTCTTTGCTCTCAAAGTTGAATTGTTCTCCTCCTTTCCAAGGCATGAATATGGCACAATTTATAGCCTTCACATGGAACTGAAGGTCCGAGTCAGAGAATTTCCAACATATGGAAGGTCAAGGATCATGGATCTCGTGACATGGCATGGAAACCCGACATAATTTTTAATTTTAAGCACCAAACCTGATGTACGTAGGATGTAGTGTAGAAACCTGCGTATACGCTTGTTTTATAACTGATAGGGTGCATATATGTGGAGAACTGTGATTTTTTTTCTTTGGAAGGTACAACAGGGGTCTTCAAGTCTGCATAGGGAAATGGAAAGGCCATCCAAGAAAGTTGCATGGGGTGAGGGATTTTTTTTTGTAACATATGCCCCCTAATGTGTGATGTCAAAGGAGTATCTACGATGGCCAAAGTACATTATAATTCCCAGAAATGGAGTAATGGAGACTTAGTTGGAAGTGCTAGTTACTCATAAGAATATTACAATCCATAATGACTTTGTACACATGGATTCCAATCTGAATTACACTGCAGATCCATGTGGAAATATACCAAATAGTTGTTCATGGCCATGAATAGGCAATACAAAGAAGACATATGCCATAGGTTGTCATAGTCACGAACAAGGCACAGTGGAATATAGTCTCAAAATCAATCTGAACATATATGTATAAAATAGAGTACAATCTGATCTCCCATGATTAATGAATTCATATAGGTACTGGTCCAATGAAAGACACAACAAATTAGGAAAGTTGCTACTGTAAGCTAGATGTCTTCTACACTATTCACCGAAGGTGCAAGTATACATCGTGTGAATATAGGAGTTGAGGTCAAACAAAATGAGACTTTGTTTGATTACCAGTCATTAAGGTATACAATTAACAAACATGAGAAACCTAGCGATAATGAAAGTAGGTATCAAGGAATCAAGTACATTCTTACAAGTGTGAATAAGGTTGTTGAGGTCGAACACTTGAAGAATCCATCGATCAAGAGATATTGATGTATTCCCAACTATTGATGGGGGGAGAACCTACCACTGATGACTGCAAGCCTCTAGGTACTCATAAGACTCTAAGCCTCATTTCTAGAATAGATGAGATGAAGTTGATGGAAAGAGACCCGCTGAAAGGAGAGCATTAGGGCATCTCTCATCAGTAAGAACGAGGCATAAAGAAATATCTTGATTATTAGGATGAGATTGGATGAATAGAATGTTCACGAACCAATGACCCTGTGTGTCTCTCGTATGCATGAGATGAAAATAATGCATGAAAGAGACCCTCTGAATAGAAACCAATAAGAAAAACTACCGACAAAGGAGAGGAAACCACCAGTAAAGCTAATGGAATCCAAGAAACAAAAAAAATCCCAATGTGTGAATATATTTATTGATGTCGAACACAAGGGAAACCCCCCAATCAACGACTAATGGGGATATGTCAACTATTGGGTTCAAGGTTATCTACCCATAATGAAAGTAGGACCAGGGTGCATGGTAGGACTACAACTTCATGTGACTTTGAGATACACTGAGGGTATGGACGACATGAAAAGTTAAGATTTATGAGAAATGGACGACACAAGATTATAGACATCCTTTGAACAAGAGCATGAGACATATGGATAACTCAGGCAACATAGACTTGATGATAAAACTTCGTGATGCAGGAGGTATCAAAGAACTCTCCATAGGGACTGGAAGAATAACCAGTCGGAGGAGTAAACTCTAAGTAACAAGATAAACTTCCTAAGGTCATGTTAAACCCAAAATTTGAATGACAGTGGACTCAAAAGTTTGTTCTATGTTCAAATGCTACACGACTACTGTCAATATGAGATAATATTCTTTTCCCGCCCGTCTTTTTATTTTTTTCATAGGCATAGAAATGCTATGATATAGGAAAGGAAACAAGTGTTGCGAGTAAGAAACTAGCTCCAAATAGTGGAACATAACTATGCCCAATGAAAGGAAGTGCATGCAGGGCATAGACACTCAGGGGGATGTTTCCTCTTAGGGTATAGGGTGTCAAGTTGCAAAGGATATAAAAAAGGCTCTTCTTGGCTAGTGATGCAAATTGCTGAGGTAAGAGGCTTATAATGAGAAAGTGGGAATTGGAAATGGGCTCGATACTACAAGAAACATGATGTAATGTGATTACAACTTAACTCCAAAGAATGTCCTTTTTCATAGGTTTAGTCCCCTAGGCCCGAAAAATTATAAAATAATACCCAGGAGAACTCTTCTAGATGATGGTGACTAGAGTATTCCTTTTTCATAAGTAGTATACTTGGTCTGAAAAAGGGTTAAACTTACACCAAATAGACATCCTTTCAAATCCATTTAACGAGTGTGAAAGAGACAAGTTCACTCAACAATCTTTTCATTTTTTAGAGAGTCAAAAAAGAGCTTAACCAAAACTCGAGGGGCGTCCCATAGGTAATGGTAATTATTTGTGAGTAAGAATATGTGGTTAGAACGCAAAGTCATATCGGAACTACAAGGAACTCCCGGTCCTATGGAATAACTTCTGCATGGTCACCAAATAGCACAAAGGTTCTAACTAGGGTACCCATGTTTGGTAAGCCTCTACCACTTAATAACAACACTTCTAGTAGCAGTAGGAAGGTTCTATGTCACTAATAAATGGGTTCGTACCTAGGGTGTATGGATCACAGTCATAGGATGATGCAAGAGTGAGAAATGGAGTGACAACCTATCCTATATGCCAATGAAAGAATATACCTTCCGAAGGCATGAAAATGCATTATGATGCTGGAAACCGCAAAAAATCCTAGACAAAACCACTAAAAACCAAATCTTTTCACTGCACTATTAGTCCATAAGGTAAAAAATTAGCACAAACTATATGAAGTGGGTACAAAATTTCTACTGATAGTAAAAAATGACCATTTTACCATACCATTTGAGTTTTTTCACCCAAATAGTTCATTTTAGGCCATTTTGCCCATGATATTCAAGTGTTGATTGCAGGAGCTACGATCAACATAATCAACAATCGTTTGGACCAAGTAAGTGCCCATCCCCTCTACTTGAATTTCAATGGTTTGAAATTCAATTTTAGGTCCCATTTTTTTAATATTAGAGGGAATAATATGTAAATTAGGGCGTATGTGGGTAATAGTTCATCGGGTCGTGTATACGCCCCCATATATATAGGAAAAATAAAGCCTTCTTGCATATATGTAACCCTATACACAACTGTTACCATGTTATCCCACGTACAAGTCCGTGAACACATTTTTGAAAGGATTCAACTCAAATAAATGGATTTTCCTTTGTAGGATGGTGATTGAATGGAGGGAGAGGGAGCATGATGAGATAAATGCAACAGTGGGAAGGGATGCAGGGGCCCAACAATATTTAAAAATATGTGGCCTTTATAAATTTTGGGCTCTCAAAGGAATGAGTGCTCAAGTGAGGTTACTCCAGTTGCTAGTAAGATATAGGGATCCAAAGATAGAGGCCTTCAACCTAGATGAGAAACCATTGAGTATTGAAGTGGATGACATATATGTTATCACATGATTGTCTCATTGAGGCGAGGTAGTGAATCTCAAGGCCCGAGGGGATGGGGGTGGTATGACTATCGAGGAGTACATTTCCACCCACTGTGTTGCAAGAACAATAAAGTAGGGAGCCAACTCCCAATCAGGGCAATTGAGAACCCGAGCTTAAAGATCATTGTGCTTGTACTTACACAGATTTTGGGGTCGACCTAATTGCACCAGGCATCAAGTCCACTCATGGTCTATGCAGTGGAGTGTTTATGAACCATTGTTTATGAATGGTGTACCTCACTGTTGGCTAACATGAAGAGCCAACCGATGGATTGAAAACAAGGGAAAAATATAAATTTCATATTTGCATCCATTCTTTGTAGTTTTTTCTTTGAGCAAGTTCCATGCTTGAGCCCTAGAGTAGAGATTAATCCACATGGAAAACGTGATCCAACCATGTCACGATGGACTGATGTGATGAGGCGGCTGTTATCAGATAAATAGGTAGGTACAGACACTAAAAGATCTCCCTAGATCCACCTGGATCTAGAACAAAACAGGACAGGACAAGACTCTTTCTCTAAGTTGTAGTCATTGAATCTACTACTAAGAAGGAATGAGTGACATAGCTTTATATCGCTTCCTTAGGTCTTTGTTGTTCCTGCTTTTCTCCGGTGCTATTGTGAAATCAGGTCCAAAACAACACAAACCAACCAAAGTGAAGATAGTGAAGTACATTCAATATCAACCTATGCATATGATCAAGGAGTTATGCAATAAAATAAGAGTGATTTTATGGGAAAGGGACATGCCGCTGTATTATATTAAATGAAAGTAGAAGATACAACTGGATCGCCTTGATGTCGCAAGCTTCCTTTCAGTGACCCTTGGCTCCAACACACACACTTTCTCTACCTTTGCATGAAGAAGATCCAATACAACTTGATAGACCAAATAGAGTCTTCAAGCTTCTATCCAAGTAGATTCCTTCACACAATTATTTCACCAATTCTTCATTCAATCTTTCTTAACCTTTTCCATGAGAAACATTTCAATATATAGGAGAAGGAGAGATGGTTAAATGGATGAGGATGATCCCACTAAATATGAGAAGTCAGTAGAATGCCAACCATTTGAATGCCAACTCATTTTCTAGAAGATTCCTTTCTAGAACCTTTGTGACCTCTTCTCTTTTCCAAGCTTTGAAACATGTTCACACCCCACCTATAGAGCAGACTGAGAATAGTTCACACCCTAAGTGTGGTTTGCCTACAAGAATGAAGGATTTTTATACACTGTAACATAGGTAGCTTGCGAACTCATCTTAAAAATTTGTTTTTGGGAAGAAGACAACAATCACTTTTCTCAAGCAAAAAGTCCTTATGGGAGCCTGAATACATCACTTGTAGAGACATCACCAGAGTGAAAAAAATCATGTGTAACATAATTCCCCCCAAAGTATGAGGCCAAAACTTGTGACAGCCGAAATACTTTGTAAAATGCGTGTGTGTGTCAGAAACAAGAAGTGCACCTAATTGGAAACCTGTAAACAACCAAGCATCTGCAGAATATAATACCAGTTCTAAGGTAGGCATTCCCATGCTTAGATCACAAATGAATGGAATCATAAATGTAGGTCATGGCCACCAATCATACATCGTGGATCCATGTCATCAAAATGCTACATATCCACTAGGAATACACTGTGGATCTATGTGAGAGGACTTGAATAATGACATAGCCACATGACATACAAAGTGGATCTATGTGCCAATACAAATCATACATAATCCATTGAAACTTGGATAAAAAAGATGAGACCCAAGGTATTCAATCCCGTCACCTGAAAGTACAAATCTAGCCATGCGATTACATGTGATGAAGTCGAACATGGTAGAAACCACTTGATTACCGATCATTGATGAAAGACATTAACAAGTGCAAGGGAAATCACCATTGATGTCAATGAACCCCAAGGTATCAAAGTACAATTCAAACGAATGTGAATGAATGAGATGAAGTCGAGCACTCGGTGGAATCTCTCGATCAGGGATCAATGATGTGAAACCCCTATCGAAAGCGAAAATACCTGCCATTAAGGCATGCAGGTTCCAAGGTACTAAATGATTTCTAAGTCTCATTTCCGGATAATGAGTTGGATTCGACGGAACAAGACTTGTCACAGAAGGGCCTTGATGTATCCCTCATCAATGACACAAAATAAGTAATAGATTTTGAGGGTGAAACAAAGTATGAATACAGGTTGAAACAGACATAGGGAAGGCTGACATAGTAAGAATGGACAACTGCAGATGGCCAACTCAATAGAGGGCTCATGTGAACTTCTCTTGAACATATGAACGATACGACCAAGGAATTGGTAGCACTGACTCAAAAACGACTCAAGATATGACCTTGTAACAAGTCGAACGAGAGACAAATGGATTTCCCAACCCAGATTCAAATGACGAATAGGGGGTGTCATGTTCAAGAGTGATGCTTACTGCCATTAATACCAATACGAAAACATATCCCTTTCCCAAAATTTCCCCCACCATTTCTGGCGAGTACCTCTTTATTTTTACACAAGCTTGAGGAGGATAACATATGCTTGTTGATGTAAGCTCATCCTTCGGATGAATCCCTCGGAGTATATTTAACGAACCCTAGGAAGGAGTGGTTCGGTCCCATTGCGGGTCTTTTGATGTTTGTTTAATGAGTCCAAGGATAGAAAACTCGGGGTTTTTTCATGTTTTGAGAGTCTGAAAAACACTTAAAGAGAACTCTCCTAGTTCTTTTTTTGTAAAAGAGTTTGACGAGACCGAAAAAGTGATAAACTATTGCCCGTTGAATGTTTTCTT
This sequence comes from Picea glauca, assembly GCA_000966675.3. Taxonomy (NCBI): domain Eukaryota; kingdom Viridiplantae; phylum Streptophyta; class Pinopsida; order Pinales; family Pinaceae; genus Picea; species Picea glauca. The sequence continues at coordinate 214,947 of JZKD02S2419187.1, read as the reverse complement.
CAAATACTTTAACGAGCGTGAAAAGAACAAGATCTATCGACAATCTTTTCGTTTTTATGGAGCGTTAAAAGAGCTTAAAGGATTCTCCTTTACGTTCGTCGTTTTTGTGTTACCATGACGAGTATGAAAAGGCAAGAAAAAATATACTCGGTTATGTTCTCATATATTTTCGAGCGTGAGAACGAACGAAGACTGAGCTCGAGATTTTTTCTAAAAAACCCTAAAAAAGTAGTCGTACATGCGACAAAAAGAAAACAACACCCGTACCCCCTCGTTCGGACTTCTAAGTTGCTATATTTATAGCCTGAGCAATTGTGTGTTATTATGAGCGTCATCCGTGACGCTACTTTGTAGAAGCTATAGGCTTCGTATTTTGAGATTTTGATCCTTGGACAGAAACTTTTTGTAAAAACTTTTGATCGTTATATACATATATATGACTTCTACCGGCTTATTTTGTGTTGTGTTATACATGTGATGTGTGATTGGTTTATAAATGTCCCAAATATCTGTCTAACACATAGTTAACTAAGGTATCAGTTAATGTATTTAGCCATCTAGGAATATGCTGATATTCGATATAATCAAAATAACGTTCCAAGAGGCAAATTCGTAAATATACCCGTAATAAAGTAGGACTTCAGATAGCATAGACGTTACTTAACTTTAGTACTACTAGCTGCGAATCGAGTCGTATAACTAGGTGGAAAATATCAAGCGAAATAGCATCAATCAACAATTCGATGATGGCACTATATTCTGCAATATTATTGGTCGCACGACCAAGGCACACACCTCGTAGACTGATAAGTTCGTTTGTAGGTGCGTAAATTTCCCATGCAGCAGAAGCAAGGTTATGAGTACTACATCTAGTGCCATCGGCGAAGCCAATGTGGGGTGGCGAAGACTTCGACATATGAAAACCAAGCACAATGCAATATAAGTGGTCGAGGGAAGAGAACAAATAACGAAAAAGCATACTAAAGTAACACACAAAAAGTATGATACAATAAAATACAAGCACTCATGCACAGGTGATCTTAAGCATAGTACTTCTTTAAGTACAACCCACTTCTGGGTTCACTCAAAGGGATACCATCATAGTCCACCAACTCATAATCTCCTTTCTCCAAAACTTGTCTTACGATATAAGGACCTCGCCACATAGCTTCAAATTTTTTGGCTCCTAGCATATCCCGATCTTGTTCGTAAAGGAGAACCAGATCATCTTTGGAGAAAACGTGTGGCTTGACATGCTTGTCATATTGGGATTTGTTAGGGTCCTAACCCGCACATAGGTAGATCAATATATTCAGATGTAATAAAGGTCAATATTAATAAGGCCTTTCAATAAAATAGAATAAGGTGGATGTAAGAAGACCTAA
>JZKD02S2419187.1:183645-208936 GCA_000966675.3 Picea glauca | reverse complement strand
TAGTCAGTCGAAGCTACATCCTGTTTTTCATGTTTCATGCTTAAAGAAGGTGATTGGAACTAGGTGCCAAATTCAAACCAACCTTCCTGAGTTAGCTGAAGAAGGATCCATTTGGATATAGCCAGAAGCAGTTTTGGACTAGCGTGAGTGTCTCCTGTGTTAGAGAACCATCAAGGAAGTGCTAGTCCAGTGGAAAGATACGAATCCAACAGATGCCACTTGGGAACCAGCTACCATTTTGCAGCAGTTTCCACATCTCAAGCCTTGAGGACAAGGCTGTTTTTAAGGGGGAAGACATGTTAGGGTCCTAACCTGCACATAGGTAGATCAATATATTCAGATGTAATAAAGGTCAATATTAATAAGGCCTTTCAATAAAATAGAATAAGGCGGATGTAAGAAGACCTAATAGAAGCTTCCTCTTACAGAAGGATCTTCCTCTAGATGCCTCTCTTGATAGACATATTTAGTATAAATAAGGGTCGAGGGTATGAAAACCCTAGCTTGGAGATTATTGTAACAGAGCGCTACTCAATTAGAGGTTTTCCCCTCGAAGAGGCCCATGAACATTGCTTTCTGAATCAAAGTGTTATTCTTGTTGTTGTTCTTATATCATTTCTGTGTTATTGTAGAGATTATGCTGGTTATATTACTATTATTCTGCCATTTCTAGCATTTTATTTCTGTTCTGCATATTTATTATATATGGTATCTTGCAGGCTTTGACGTGTTTCTTTTGGGCTTCTATAACTAGGGTGGCATCGCGACGAGTTTCGTCTAATTTCATGAGATACAACATACGTTCTTCTTCAGTAGAAGTGTTTGGGAGAAGCTCGACGACTAGTTTTAGGGAGGGTATCTCACATTCAATCGGTAAGATGGCTTCTAGACCATAGACTAATTGGAACAGTGTAAACCCAGTAGCAGACTTAACGAATGTCCGGTAAGCCCACAATGCTGAAAACAACATTGTGTGCCAACTCATTTTGTGAATCCCTATAGTTCGTCAAAGCATGGTAATGAGGATTTTGTTTATTGCTTCAACTTGGTCGTTGGCTTGTGGGTAATAGGGTGTTGAGTTTTCATGGCGAAGACCCAACTTTTTAATGAGTTCAAACATCATGAAGTTTCTAAAATGGCTACCGTGGTCAGTAACGATAGCTTGAGGAACACCAAACCAAGCAATGATGTGATTGAATATAAATAATGCTGCAGTCCTTCCGATATTGTCGAATGTTGGCATCGCCTCAACCCATTTCGTAAAATAATCTATGGCTACAATAATGTATCCATGTCCCCCGAACGAGTGAGGGTGACATGTCATGAAATCGATAACCCATTTCGCAAAAGGACCAACGGAGACCACAGGGTGTAGAGGAGAAGGGTGTGATCGTATTTTATTGTTGTAGGTTTGGCAAGCGTGGAATTTTTGGATGAAAATTATACAATCGTTGAATAAAAAAGGCCAAAAATACCTCGCTCGTAAGATCTTCTGGGAAGTAACATACCCAGACATGTGATTACCACAGGCTCCAGAATGGCAGTCATTTAGGGATTTCTCGGCTTCGTCAAATGTGAGGTAGCGTCGAAAAATGGAGTCAATCCCACGACGATAAAGAGTATCACCAAGGATAATATAATGACAAGCTTGGTAGTGTATTTGACGGTGGTCAGAGCTAGACAAATTGGGCCAGAAAGTCTGGGTATGGAGATATATGATGATATCTCTCTACCAAAGGTCATCGAAACTAATCAGGAAAAGGGATTCATCGGGTAATGAATATGCTACTACATTTTCTGTCTCAGAGCAGGGAAGGTCGCATATCAACTTGGAAAACACCAAGGATTTCTTGGACTTAGCGCGTTTGAATTCTAAGTCAAACTCCTGGAGTATTACGATCCATTTGGAGTATTTTCCCCCTAGCAATTGGCCTGTAAGAATGTGTTGCATAGGGTTGCAGTTAGAAATTACCGTAGTCTTGCGAGAAAGGATATAGTGTCGAAAATGTTGAACAACTTGGACGGCTGCCAAGGCCAGTTTTTCAACATGTAAATACTTGATTTTGGTAGTCGTGAGACTCTGACTCAAGTAATAGATGGCATGTTTGTCATGAGAATCATCCTCCTGGACAAGAACCATAGCGATGGTTAAGTCCAAGGCTGCGAGGTAAAGGAAATAATCCCAACTGTAATCAGGTGGGAAGAGTAGTGGGGTACGTGTCAAAGACATTTTCAAAGCTTTGAAAGATTTGTTGGCAGTGGTATCCCATACAAACTCAGAACCTTTCTTGAGAAGTCGCATAAATCCAAGAGTTAGCTCAACATAGTTCAGGATGAAACGACAGAGAAAGTTTGCCTTCCCTTGCAAAATTTTTAACTGGAAAAGTGAGGAAGGAGGAGGAAGATTGAGAATTGCCTAGACCTTCAAAGGATCTACCCTGATCCATTGATGTGAAACAATAAATCCCAAAATTCGGCCATATTCTACGCAAAAAACACATTTGTGGGGATTCAAGCGTATATGGTAAAACCAACATCGAAGGAAAATGGCGCGGAGGTGTATTGGATGATCTACACGGTGCATGGGATGGGTGGGTAAGTCATCGAGATATAGTTGCATGATGTGATTTATATCATGAAAGGCGTAAGACATAGCACGTTGAAAAGTTGAACCGACATTCTTTAAACCGAATGGAAGTTTCCGGTAGGTGAAAGTGCCCCAAGGAAAAATAAAGGCGGTCTTGTGTTGGTCCATGGGAATGATATTGATTTGATTATATCTGGAGAAACCATTCATCAAAGAGAAGATTTCACTTCCGGCACAATCATCGACAATCTGGTCAATGAAGGGGGTAGGAAAGTTGTCTTTAGGAAAAGCTTTGTTAATGTCCCTATAATCAATGCACACACGGATTATGCCTTGTTTCTTGTCAATCAGAACAAGATTGGAAACCCAGTCAATTAGAGCTACAGGGTAAATAAATCCAGCTTTGAGAAGTTTCTGAACTTCAAGCTTGATAGTGGCTGCTTTACGTGGGTGGACTAGACGAAGTCGTTGTCGGACAGGTTTAGCGCCCGGGTATGTATTAATCTCATGTACAATAATGTCGGGGTCAATCCCCAACATTTCTTCATAGCTCCATGCAAAGACGTCATGAAATTATTGGAAAAGAGACTTGTAGGTGACAACTTTGTCATGGGAACATGAAGCTCCGATATGCACATTTTCGACAACTCCAGGTTTTATGGATATGTCGAGGGGGATGGTGGGTGAGATATTACTTAAGTTCCCTTCGTAGAACATATCGTGTGTAGACTCAGGAACAGTAGAAATGATGACAATGGTCGACAGGGTCAAGATTCGTTGATAACTTTCGATGGTGTTTTGTTCCAGGAAGAGTCTAGAATGATGATGTCCATCGGCCCAAGGGGTATCTTCCATATGCATAATAGACATAATCATCTCTTCTGTAGGAAAAATGACGTAGAATGGATCTGGAGATAAATCACCAAGAGAGGGGGTAGAAGGGGTTGCCGATTGAATGGATTGATAAGCGGATTCGACCGAACTCAAAGGATTTTATTCGCCATAACGAAGATGATCATTGGGGTTGGGTACCATCCACGGGTCGCAAGATGCAGGGGTTCCGTGAACAAAGGTGGAGATCATGTTGATCGAGGTGACAAACGGATGTGGAACATCGGGTGGTGGAATGGGGAAAGTACCCATCAAAGAGGAATCTTTAATAAGACCCACACTGATGTTCTCATATCCAAGGGGGTTTTTAAAATGAAAGGTACGTTGCTGGTACGTGCATCAGAGTGAAAGAAGGCCAATTGGTCTACGGTAACTACTTTTCCTTGATGGGGGAAACTCACGACACACAAAAGGGTGGACACAACTGCATGCATGGAATCGATCCAGCTATGGCCAAGTAGAAGGTTGTAATCGAGAGGATCGTCAAAGACCTCCACTTCAACGTTGACCATTTTTCCTTCTAACGTAATAGGCAACAAAGGGAGGATACCGTAAGGCTTAAAACCAGATCCATTGAAGGCTTTGAGGGTGTTGTGGGATTCAGTTAAAGGAGGAGAGCCGATGGCTTTCCAGCAGGTAATAGACATGACACATGTTAAGGCACCCTCATCAATAACTGTTCTACAAATGTTTTTGTTGGAGACAATAACCTATATTTGGAATGCGAGTTGAGGGGGTAGCCTTGGAATGTGATCTTCCAAGTCAAAAATTATTAAATTTGTATCCGTAGGGTCGATTCCACCGATAGCTTTCAATAGTGCCTTCCGTTGTATAAGACAACTTTGAAGGACTTCGAGGGCTGACATCGTGGATGGTGCTTGGGCCAGATATTTGACAATACTATAGTTCTGGGCAACATGTGCATGAATATTGAAAGCCAATTTTCGAACAACACCCTTTGGGGGAGGGAAAAAAACTGTATCTAGGCTTGGTCGTTCGATATGAAGAGGACCTTTGGTAGGTGGAGTCGTGTGAGATGGTTGGACCAACGAAGGCGGTATTGCATCAATATTCTCTTTGGAGGAAGAATAATCTTTGGCTCGAATGGTAAGTGTGATGTCATTCTTCTTTGAATCACCTGTACACATTAAGACATAAGATGTATTGGAGGAGGAAGGTTGGTCATGAATGACCAATTGGGCCTGTTGTTGAGAAGGGAAGGGTTGAAACAACATGACTAGAGTGGGGAGTTTCGGGGTCCCTTGAAGGAACTTAGTAACCTCGGCTCGTCGTGGAAAATCCTTAGTGTAGTGATCATCACCACAAATAAGACAAGGGTATCGGGGTTTGTGCTTATCCCTATCATCAATAGGTGGTGTTTTGGTTTCCTCAGTTTGCAGATTATTTTTATCCTCCTTGTTCTTACCCTTTCCTGTTTTGGATTTATTTTTGCCGGCGGGGGTATATTGAACAGGGTTTACCTCAGAAGTCTTGCCGGTGGGAGGGGTAGGAGACAGAGCATTTTTAACATTAGAAGAAATGGATTTGGGGTTGTTGCTAGAGGTTTGGATGGAATGAGGTTGGGCATGAAAAGTGCCAATCACTCCGTCAGCTGCATGAGAAATAACAACAGTAGTTGAAGTAGCAGAAGTGGAAAGACGAGGTGCGTCAGAGAGTAAGTCGTAAGGAGTACCCTTTTGGGAGTAAACGAGGTTGAGGTATTGAGCATGAATGATTGCTTGTTCTTCTGTGACAACTCCACCCCTGGCGATGTCACGAGCGATGTCGTTCACGAATGATTTTGTGAACCACTCTGCCAGCAACTGATCAAGAATTTTGAGTTTGATGAGACATCGTCTCCATCGCCACTCATGAATGTGATCAGAGATATGAGTGGCTTTGGTTTGTTTGAAAGAACTCAAAATTTCGGTTCCCGTTTCGTAGCGGATCGGTAACTGGTAGTGGGTGAGGAAAGCCATAGCGAGGGTGTTGAAGTCAACGAAGAAGCCTCGTGGTAATTCTATATACCACTTCGCGGCGGAACCTGTGAGGGTCCGCTGAAAAAGGCATAAACGAATAGAGTCATCCATCAAGGAGTTGGATGAGCACCAAAGGTGAAAAGTCATTACATGATTGTTCGGGTCCTCTCTCGGTTTACCATCAAATTTAGGGATGTTGGATGGTAGTTTGGCCGGTATGGCGAGCCATTGAGGAGAGTGACAGATCATATCATTTAAAATCCTCGACAGATTAGGGAGGTCCAGGGTGGCTAAGAAGGGTAACTGTCTATTCACATGTGGGTACTGGTGACTTTGGGGAGGGAGTCCCATCGGTAGACTAGTGGGACCATAAGAGGTTTGCATATAATTCGAAGATCTTGGCAGATTCGGTTGTTGGTCTGGAGGCAAGTAATTCATAGGGTAGTACCCTTGAACAGGGGCATGGGGTTGAGAGTTCAAGCTCCAAATATGATTGGACGTGCCTGGGTATGGTTGGCCTATACTAGGGGGTATGAAGGAGCTAGCTTGAGGCTGTTGCCCCCCAGTCGAGTGAGGATTATTTTGAATAAGATAATTCCATTATTGGGCCAAGGATGGAGGTATGTTTTTTCCATAGGGAAGGGTCAGTGGGGGTTGCCCTCCAATCAGGGGTTGCGTTCCAATTGGGATTTGTCCTGCAAAAGGGGATTGGGTTTGGCCTCCTTGGTGAAATTGTCCACTTACAAGAATCTGGTAATTAGGTGTGAAAGATGGGATGGTGCCACTAGGGTTTGTGCCTTCGATAGAGGATGGAAGAGGTCCTCTGAAAGGGGGTTGAGGAAGTGTCAGAATGAAACCAGGAACGAGATGGTGCCCAGAAGGAGTAGAAATGTCAGGAGTCATGGATGAGATTTGTGTAGGAGCGGGAATAGAAGCATTTAGCACATGATATCAGGGTGAAAGTGTTGGGGTGAATCTAGGCGAAAGTGGTGTGCCAATGGGGGCTTGTCTAGCTACTGTAATCCCAGTGTGAGGACTCGTAGTATCTGGGACCATTGTGTCAAGATAGTCAAGATGTGGTTAGCTGGCAGAGCGTCTGTACCAAGAAAATAATAGGCAGTAGTAAAAGGTATTGCATCTAGATCAGATGTTTCGGGCAGCTCAGGTGTGACAGTGATATGAACGCCTGCTCCTGAGCCAAAGAGATCCCATCTAAAAATGCCAGTAGTCAAAAAAGGATCTTGACCCTTAGGTCCTATGAAAGGTCCAGTTGGTAATCCAGAAGACTGAACAACTATATCTCCAGAAGAATTCACTCGAACAATATGTCTCTCAGAGTCGGGAGGAATTTGGAAGTCCTGTCGAGAATTGGTAATTCGGAACCATTCTAAAGAGTCAATTCTTTCCACTTGTGGAGTGGCAACGTCTTGGACTTCACTCTGTTGAGGAGATCCCTCCAGTGAGTTGGTAGGAAAGGGTTGAGAACCTTCCAGATCTTCTGGGGGTAGGCCTTGCATTCTATGTGAACGATGTGGAGGGTCAATTGTGATCGAGTTAGAATATTACAAAAGAAATTCTATGGCCAACTTGGGTAAAAAAATAGCACACGCTAGTCAAATCTAGGAAGAAAAACCAAGCAAACAAGACCTTCTAATTCCAAAGTCACTAGTTGGTGATGAAATTCAACGTCGTGACAACGAGACAAGAAGGGGCTGGGCTAGGGTGGAAAATTTACGTTGAATACCTGCTTAACGGACTTACACCCTAGTACAATCTCCCACACACAATCATGGGTATACCCTCCAAGGAGCCCGAGTGAGTCTGGCCAACGTCGATTCTAGGTACCGTGAAGACTTACCCCTTCACAATCACCTTGTGTAAGACCCTAATAAGATAGGATACTAAGGTTACCACCAACAATAATGATGCCTGGGCGAACATTCAACCGTCCGATCCACACGCAAGGGCAGGTTATCTAGCCCAAAATCAGCTTGAGAGGCTTCTACTCATCATTGTGGGTATACCTTCAAGTGACCCTCGTAATACGTAAAATCTCTACGCCGATATCAACAAATCAGGGTGAGTAACCTTGTCAATCTCAATGCGACCTCAGGTTTGACCCTTGTGTGAGAAGGGCTTCCTAGGACAAAATGCTACAAATGGAATTTGACACTCCTTATCACAAGATACTATTGTGTGTTTTGTGCTTTGGAGAGTGTGTCTCACTGCCTATTCCAAAGCTCTAGCCTAGCTAATGTTGGTGTAAAAGAGCCCTAGAAAAAGTTACTAGTTGAATTTTAAAGTTGCACAATATTATTAAAGGTTGTTGTTATGCAAAAAAGGATACGGAAATGAAACCGATGTTGTGTGAGACTCTGACCCAACAATGCGTAAATAGGGATGAATGATACAAATTTTTGTTTGATGAATCCTATTTACAGGAGGAAAAGAGGAGTTTTTAGAACAATGTGAACTACGATATATGATCTTCTCTGAAATGTAAATATCAAACAATCATGAACAATGCAAATTCCCTATTCGTTCTCTTTCAATATTTGAATGCCCATATTTTTCGAATAAAAGGTTGCTTAAAAAAAGAAAATGTCTTTAATTTTTTATTAGAAACCAAGAAACAAGGATGGAACTAAGAAAAAGAAAGAAACCAACGAACAAGAAATACACAACAAACACCCAAATCGATCTTTCAATGAAGATAACAATAACAAATTGACAAGACCAGTCTCTTCAAATGCACATGGGTAACAATTTTCCAAGTAATAAGCAATTGAAAAAGAAAAGGTCAAGAGGTAAAAATTGAGAAAAAATGATCAAGAAGAGATTTCGATTTCCGAAAACTAATCATTGGCGAGATTTGAAGTCAAGAAACATTCATTCATTGGCCAAAGAAGTTCTTTCCAGACACACCAACCAATCTGGGCATCTGAAGACACAAAAGACTTAATCCAAAATTTTTACAAGTGAGTTTGCAGTCTGGCAGTGGGGTACAGTGCGATAATTAAGGATTCTTGTAGGCTAGACACAGGCAGATTGCGAGAATTTTGCACTAGACTGACCACTAGGGTGTGAACTTTAGTGATTCTCATAGGCTACAGAAAGGTGCAGTGCGAGAAGGTTTGTAATCAAGCAAATTTGGGAAAAATGACAGAACTTTTGAGGGAACTTCTAAATCCAGGGAGTCTATAAGGATCTCCTCAAGACTCAAAGATTGATTGGGAATGAAAAAGGGTAGGTCAAGAGAAAATGACTAGGTAAAAACCACGAAAATGGGTTGTATCCCCAGTGGAGTCGCCAATTTTGTTATCGGATAAATTGGTAGGTGCAGACAGTAATAGATCTCCCTAGATCCACCTGGATCTAGAACAAAATAGGACAGGACACGACTCTTTCTCTAAGTTGCAGTCATTGAATCTACTACTAAGAAGGAATGAGTGACATACCTTTATATCACTTCCTTAGGTCTATGTTGTTCCTTCTTTTCTCTGGTGCTCTTGTGAAATCAGGTCCAAGACAACACAAACCAACCAAAGTGAAGATAGCGAAGTACATTCAATGTCAACCTATGCATATGATCAAGGAGTTATGAAATAAAATAAGAGTGATTTTATGGGAAAGGGACATGCCGCTGTATTATATTAAATGAAAGTAGAAGATACAACCAGATCGCCTTGATGTCACAAGATTTCTTTTAGTGACCCTTGGCTCCAACACACACACTTTCTCTACCTTTGCATGAAGAAGATCCAATACAACTTGATAGACCAAATAGAGTCTTCAAGCTTCTATCCAAGAATATTCCTTCACACAATTCTTTCACCAATTCTTCATTCAATCTTGCTTAACCTTTTCCATGAGAAACCTTTCAATATATAGGAGAAGGAGAGATGGTTAAATGGATGAGGATGATCCCACTAAATATGAGAAGTCAGTAGGATGCCAACCATGCGAATGCCAACTCATTTTCTAGAATATTCCTTTCTAGAACCTTTGTGACCTCTTCTCTTTTCCAAGCTTTGAAACAGGTTCGCACCCCACCTATAGAGAAGACTACCAATTCACACCGTAAGTGTGGGTTGCCTGCGAGAATGAAGGATTTTCTCACCCTGTAACATAGGCATCTTGCGAACTCATCTTAAAAATGTGTTTTTGGGAAGAAGACAATAGTCACTTTTCTCAGGCAAAAAGTCCTTGTGGGAGCCTGAATACATCACTTGTAGAGACATCACTAGAGTGACCAAAATCATGTGTAATAGCAGCTAGGAGGTGGTAGGGATCCAACCCCCTACAATGATGAGTTCTTTTTCTGGTGGTGTCGATAGGTCATAGAAATTGATGACTACTCTTATGCCAGTATCAAATACAGAGGCGATCCATATATGCCTTTCCACCAGGTTCCTCTTACAGTGATATTGGTAAGAAATGTTTTTATATATTTCATTTTTTGTTTTTTTCAAAAAGAATAAAAAACACAAATATTTTTGTATGGTATCAAGTATTAACACTTGCTTTGTTACAAAGATGTAGGTTTGCGATGACTAGAGGGTGTCCCACGACATCGGCGGAGGAGCCGGGGAGATGAGAAAGCGAGAGGAAATGAAAAGAGAGTGCTGTAAAATGTGGAGGGGAACCTGTATTGATTGATGCACAGGATTCAAATGGTTCAAGTGGAGGATCTTCCAGAGGCTATGCAACGACCGATGGTGGGTGTACCCCGTGCGTGGGTGTGACTCTTTCGGCGTCTCTTAAACGCTATAGTGTGCTATCATGATATGCATTTGAAACCACAAGCATAGATTCCATGGTCATATTATATACCAGCCATATATATATTTTGAGGGTGTGAGCCCCATTTTGTACTATGACACCATATTTTTTGAAAATAAGAAATACAAAAAAAATTGGTCTTCGGCTTTACTTATATATGTTACAATGTGTACATGCATGAATGTGTTTTATTTTCTTAGTTATGTGACAAATTCCCATCTAAAATATAATTAGCATATGCATCAAATGCATGATTAGAACTTCTAGGTATGTGATTATAAGTAAGAAAATCAAAGTATCGCTCCAAAATTTGTACCCGTAGGAATCGTCGGAGTAGAGTAGGGTATCACACACAATAAATTTCGTTTAAATGACATATGACTAACTGGGAGTCCAGGAGAACCTCTAAAGGCCAAACACAATGTGAAACAACATCGCGTAATAGTTCTATAACAATGCTATACTCATCCACATTATTCGTCGATGGCTCTAGACGAACACAACCTAAAGACACCAATTGGCCCTTGGGTGAGTAAATGACCCAAGAAATGGAAGTCATATTCCGCATATGATGATTGGCACCATCCACAAATCCTAGGTAAACTGAATATTTTGTTGACATCTTCCAACCAAGGAAAAACTTGATAAGAAAGCTTATGAAATGAAGGAAAAGATGTATATACACTAAGATACACTAGTATACAAAAGGTCACATCCAAACTTTGAGGGCTTAAGCATAATACCTTTTAAGGTAGAGCCCATTTTTGAGCTCATCCAACATATTCCCTTCATAATCTTCCAATTCATAGGATCCTTTCTCTAAGACACATTGCACGATATAAGGACCGTGCCACATGGGGTTGAACTTACGTACCCCCAATAGTTCTTTGTCTTGGTCATACAGAAGAACCAAGTCACCCTCAACATACTACCGAGGACAGACAAACCTATCATACTGAACCTTAAGACATCATTTATTCACTTCGATATCTTTAGAGGCATATCGATGCTTCTCATCAAGACGCTCTAGGTGCACTAGGAGTTCTTCAAGATCAGATGTGTCAGGCAGGAGCTCAATTGCCAACTTGAGGGAAGGGATTTCACATTCAATCAGAAGAATCGACTCCATGCCATGTACTACCTAAAAAAGGATAAAAACCGGTGGAAGTGTTTACCGAGGTTCAATATACCCAAAGTGAAGGGTAAAGCATCAAATGGAAAATCCGACTTAATCTGTCTGGCAGGTTTTTGCAAGACGATCTTGAGAGATTTATTCACTGCATCTACTTGTCCATTTTCCTAGGGATAATAAGGGGAATAATGACCCTTCTTAAACCCCAATTTTTATACTAAATCTTTCATCATTTCATTATGAAAGTGATTGCCATGATCAATGATAACCTCTTTTGGGATTTTGAACCAGGATAAAATTTGGTTGAATACGAAGAATGCTCCAGTCTTACCATCAGATTTAATGGTAGGCATGGAATCTACCCATTTAGTGAAGTAATCCAAGACCACAATGATATGATTACCCCCCCTAGCCGAAGCTGGGTTAAATTTCATAAAATATACCCCCCACTTGGTGAAGGGACCGACGATGATGACTGGGTGAAGAGGGGCTGGGTGCAAGTGCATTTTCCGAGAGAACACCTAACAAGGGTGACACTTCTTGACCGCTTCAACACAATATTTAAAAAATGATGGACAAAAATAACCGGCTCGCAATATTTTTTAGGCTGTCACAATCCCAAATAAATGACCACCACAAGCCCCACTGTGACATTCATTGTGAAAAGAATCAAATTCCTTGTGAGTCAAAGAATGACGTAAAATATTATCTACTCCTCGACGATACAAAGTGCCACCGATGATACGATATTTTTTAGCCTGATGGCGTATACATCGTTGATTTCCTCTCGACAAATACTAGGATAGCTTCAAGGTTTGAAGGTAAATTAGAATGTCTCCATACCAGGGGTCTGAAGATGAGATACGAAATAAATGTTCATCTGCGAATGAATCGTCATGAAATATTTCTTCATCTAGTTGAGGGAATTCCAATATCAACTCGACAAAAATTAGTGATTTCTTAGACTTCGCCGAAGAAAAATCGAGATCAAATTCTTACAAAATAACAATCCACTTATTGTATTCCCCCCCTATGATACACCTGGTGAGGACATATTGAAATGGATTGATATTTGCAACTATGGTAGTTTTTCAAAGTAATATATAACATCGTAATCTTTGAACTACATGTACGAAGACCAAGGCTAGTTTCTGAAGGATCATATCCTGTCACTGAGAGAGGGGGGGGGTGAATTAGTGACACAATAATTTTATCAAATTTTTACTTTTGTCAATGAAAACAAATTTGAACACAATGTTTTATCGTGGAACCCAATTGGGAAAAACCACAAATACTTTTCTATTAACTGCAAAACTCGGTTTTACAAGTTACAATAGAAGGAATGTGTTCTTCCTCTTTAGATCAACACCCATTGATCAAGATGCACCCACAACCCTTATTCACCAACTCCAACTAGTAGGAGGGCACAACCCCCTATTTAGTCAGTTACAACTGACAAGGAAGCACCTACTCCCCTGCAGGCTCCAACCTACCCTAGAACTTCCCAACCACCCTTTGTTCATCAATATGGAAATAGTATATGGAGTCCAATAATGGTCTTCTATATCAAACACTGGACTTCATAACTGATTCTCTGTCTCATTATGTTCTTTATCTTCAATAATTATTTGACAGAAACACTTTCTTCTTCACATTTTAGCATACTTATAAGTCTTTAATCTTTTCAACACAACTCTTCATAAACAACATACTTCTTCATTTAATAGATTATAAATTTAATTAACATTGATTATTACTAACACAATTATCATTCTTCTTTGATTTAATTCCATCTTTTAATGCATGAATGATTTAACAAATATTCAATCCATATTTTAATGCATGAATGATTTGACAAATATTCAATCCATATTTTAATGCATGAATTATTTAACAAATATTCAATCTAACTAGTTTTTTTTTTTTCGTGCAGGCTACTGTCTTTGTGTTACTGCAGGGTTTTACTAATTTTGGCGAACATCCACAATTGGTAGTATGCCAAAAAATCCAACAGGAATAATAGTCTCAACATTCAAAAGTTTATTAACTTGGTAGCGAACTTGGTGATCCTCCAGATTTGGCGTTATTCCAAAGACTCCGATAAAATTGGCAGTCTTACCACCTAAGCCCACGATCACCCATATGACCATTGTGCCAAACAGTTATATAAAAAATATTAAATCAATGGTTGTAGTCACTTCTTCCAATAGGTAGGGGGCCTGACAGGTCATCCTGAGCTCCAGGCTGGTGATCTTCTAGTGAAGTCCAAGCACATAGATTCCCCACCATAACTTTTCACTACACGTTGAATAGGCATAGTGAGGGCTGTCAATATAAATCCACTTAAAATTTTCCACACTTCCAATGTGGGATAAATCCCAATTGGTAAGTTAATCACTACTGTCAATCGTTTGATCAGACCATTTCCGAGACTTCAAATTCTTCATCTCTGCAATCATCATATGTGAGCAAGGTGATAATTTTAGAGTCCAGTTTCTTATTAGCAATATTCCCCATGCACTTTCCTGTCCGTAGATTGCTCACATTAATGAAGGAACCCATACCATATTTGCAGTAAGATATTATGATCTCTTTTTTGGAGGTAACATAACTGAGGCAGTCAAATATGTAGGTGAGTTCAATGAAATACTGGCTCATGCTCACACAATGATCATCCAAATTGCGAACAAGGTCTCCATTGAGATTATATATACACACCGTTTCCCAGAGCTTGAAGGTGAATAACTCGTGGGTTTTGGAAAGATATATGGGGACAAACCTTTCTGTTCTGACAAACCTCTAATCACGAATTTCATATCTTTTTCTCTTATCAAATCATGGATCCAGAGGAGGATCATGACAACCTTTAACAAAGCTTAAAATTTGAGATGAAGGTATGCATGGTTCAACTTCTAAGTCCAAGTCCCCATGCTGTCCAATTATCTGATGTTGAGGAGTACCTGGTTTCTCTTCTTCGACCATTGATTCATCATCTTCACTCACAGATTATTTAGAGGACGATGTCATTAGTTCATCACCATTATCATTGCTGCTCATCTCACTACTGTCATCGACCCAATCTTATTATTTCCATCACAATTCTGAAATGTCCATGTGAGATAATCCACAACATCTTGATTACTATCAATGGTGCCTACGATCACTTGAGCATTCACATGGTCATGGATAAAGTGATCAAGATGACACTCCACTGGGAATGGCTCATATAAGAATTTATTGTAGTATTCTTTGCGAGGTGCATGGCACAAAATCACACATTTTCCAGCATTATCAAGCAGAGGTCTACTGGAAAACACCTTTGTTGTAAGGTCAATGATAGGATAGTCAGTATGAGAACTACAATAGGAAAACACCAACATTGGAAAGAAGAGGTCTATTGTGAAACATCAGTAATAGGATAGTGTTGGCATTGTTGTTATAAGTGTAGTTGTCATTAATGGAAAACATTATTATTGGCAGAGAATTTGGAAACCATTACTATTGGCAGAGCAAACATTGTTATTGGTAGAGTATTTGGCATACATTATTATTGGTAGAGCATTTGGCAACCATTACTATTGGCAAAGAAAACATTGTTATTGGCAGAGTATTTGGAAAACATTATTATTGGCAGATCATTTTAAACAAAGCTTTTGTTAGCATTATGGAGTTCAGTGTTATGGAGTTTGTAGGCATTTATGTTATGACAGGTGTAGACATATGCCAAACTTTTTTCACCACAAATGTCGCATACCACAAATAGCGCATCACCAAACTGCCTGCACATACATATGCCAAACTACTATCACCACGAATAGCACAGATACATGTTTCTCTGAGAATGCAACAAAATTCGACCATGTCATACAAAAAATCTCCTTTTTGCTTAGCACATGAGGGATTTAACAAACTCCAACAGTTATAATTCAATGGTGAAGATGCTTTGATGAATCTGATCAAAGGGTAGTTATGCATTGCATGGATAATTCAATCCAAGGGCGGTTTGTATAGTTATAATCAGTTAAAAAGATTAAAACTAATACTTGAAGGGGATTCTAACTATCTTTGTATATATAACACATTTTCCATGAATGATTTGAGTGTGAAAAGGAAATATATTGAAGTGGGAGTTGTTGCTCTTGGAAATAGAGGAGGAAATTCATTTTATCCCTGTAAATTAACATGAACAGAAATAAAAATATATAGAGACAGTGAGAAGAAATGATGAAGACAAAGCAAAGATTAAGGAGAGAAGACATATGCACAGATTGATGAATTAAAGAGGTACAAGTCCATAGGATTCATGCACAGGAGACTTCTCAAGCGGTAAATTATGTTCACATGTGCAATTGTTTTAATTTATGAATGAATAGATCTTAAATAACTTGAATAAGAAAAATATGCAGAGGATAGAGTTATTTATTTATTCTTAGATGATATATGATGAAGGCCCTATTTTGTGAGGGTTTGATCAAATAATAGATTCAGATATGAATTTGTAGACAGAGATGGAAAACATAGGGGTTGAGTGATTGAAGGTATTCATGTTCAAAGGTTCTTTAAACAGAAGGTTCATAGGTATGTATGAATGTTAAAGATTAGCTATAACAATGATGGTATTGATTTCTTTGATCAAAGATGTGTATGAAAGAATGATTTAAATGCTTAATCATTTGACAGAGAAGACAATAAGTTGGTTTGCAGATTCTTAGTGACAAAACAATATTATTAGGGTGGTAGGGAGGAGCAAGGGGAGACTGTAAAAGTATCCTGTACAAGTTGGTGTTTGTACATCTGGGAGTTGTAGCTTCCATTCAGTAGGTGCTGAAGAAATAGAGGTAGCAACCTAATCTGGGTTGTAGCTCAGATAAAATAAAAATGTAAAGAGAAGTTGGAGCTTGCCTTTCATTCATAAGAAGAAGAGGTTTTTCCCTTTTGGGTTTCCTCATGAAAATCTCTATGCCATTGTCTATTTATATGAGTGCATATTAATTGATTTGAATGATTTGCAGCAAGACATATAGTAAAAGGCATAATCTGTGCTCATTAAGTAATCTGTTTAAAGAAAAAAAGTAAATTTCATATAACTGATTCACCCCCCCCTCTCAGTTAGGCTATCATGTTCAATAGATAGTTAGTATGAGCACCGGGATAGGAAAACACCAACATTGGCAAGCAGAGGTCTACTGTAAAAGATTAGTAATAGGATAGCTAGTATGAGTACCAGGATAGGCAAACACCAACATTGGCAAGCATAGGTCTACTGTAAAATATCAGTAATAGGATAGTTAGTATGAGCATTCTTACAAAGACAACCCCTGTCTTCCAAGGACATCAAAGATCTTGAAATAATAGAGTGCCTCATAACAATCACAATCAGCAGGTCAACATACATCACTTCTTATGTAATTTTACATGCCTCATCAATGGATCTATCAACACAGACATGTCATCCTAGGCAACATAATGTCAACATGTTCTTCCCTATTTTAGATTTATATATATGTAACACTGTCAATGGAAATGCCATGAATGCCAACCTATATTTCCATATTGCCAACAATCTCCCTCTTTGGCATTGATGGCAATACTATTTTTGTTTCTTCCCCTTTGACATCAAGGGAAAAGGGTTGAATGAATCCCCCTGACTTTGATCACTATCTCCCCCGAATTGATGCTAATTGATGCATTATTTTCTTGAGATATTAGATTGGAAGAGAGACTACTCCCAATCTTTTCCTGATATATTCAAATACATCTATGCTTAAGGGTTTAGTAAAAATACTTGCAAACTATTCTTGTGTTGAGTCATATTCCAATTTAATGTTCTTATTTTCGTCCTGATCTCTTAGATAGTGGTATTTTATTGGAATGTGTTTTTCTTTGGAGTGTTGGGCAAGGTTCTTTGAGAGACTTATAACACTTCTATTATCACAGTAGATAGTAGTGGGTTCTTCAAACACTAATTTTATGTCTTGTAAGTTTTTTTTCATCCATTCCACTTGTGTGAAACATTCTACTACTGAAATATACTTAGCTTCAGTGGTAGACAAAGAAATTGAGGATTTTTTCTTTCTTATCCAAGCTACCAATGATTCTCCCAAGAAGAATTCTCGTCCACTTGTACTTTTTCTTTCATCTACACAACCTGCGCAATCTGCATCTGAATAGGCCCTTAAAGAGAATGAATTCTTGCTAGGGTACCACAAACCAAGATCTATGGTTCCTTTTAAATACCTAAATATTCTTTTCACAGCTTGAACATGGCTCTCTTTTGGTGCAACTTGGAATCTAGCCACCATTCCAAAATCTTGCTTGACATCAGGTCTGGAAGCTGTTACATAGAGTAAATTCCCAATCATTGATCTATAGTGTTTTGGATCTACAACTTTGGACCGATCTTCCTTGCTTAGTTTTCATCCTACTTTCATAGGTGTACAAACATGTTTGCAATCCTCTAATTGGAATTTCTTAAGCATATCTTTAACATAATTGAACTGATGGATAAAGAATCCCCCTTTGGAATGTACTATTTGTAATCCTAGAAATAAATTCAGTTCACCAAGCAAGGACATTTCAAATTATTGATGCATCCTCCTAACAAAGTCATTACTCATTTTTTCATCATCACTCCCAAATATAATATCATCAACATATACTTCCACAATAATCATGCTATCACCAACAATTTTACAATAAATATTGTTGTTTGTTGATACTCTTTTGAGGCCTTGTACTTGTAAATAAGAATCTAGCCTTGCATACCATGCTCTGGGTGCTTGTTTTATCTCACAGAGTGTTTTATTTAGTTTACATACATAGTATCCTTTGTTAGTTAATTGAAATCCTTCTAGTTTCTCAATATAGATTTCCTCTTCTAAGTTTCCATTAAGAAATGTTGACTTGACATCCATCTGGTATACTTTCAATTTTTTGTAGTTGGCAAAGGCTAAGAACATCCTAATTGCCTCTAATCTGGCCATAGGTGCAGAGGTTTCTTCAAATTCTACCCCTTCAACCTGAGCATACCCTTTACATACCAATTTGGCTTTGTTCCTGATTACTTTCCCATTCTCATTCACTTTTTTTTATACACCCATTTAGTTCCAATGACAGTATTCTTTTTTAGTCTTGGAACCAGTTCCCAAGTTTGATTTTTTTCAATCTGGTCCAATTCTTCATTCATAGAATTGACCCAATTCACATCTTTGCATTCCTCTTTGATTGAGTTGGGATCAATATGTGACAAAATTATTATTTCTGTCTGATACAACAATTGTCTTCTTGTCTGCACTCCATTGCTTTTATTTCCAATAATCAGTTCTTCAAGATGATTCTTTTGAGTTATTCTAGAGGGTGTCTTTGTGTCTCTTCTTGGGGATTCTTATCTTATCTCTTCTTCTCAAATGTATTCCTCTTCTTCATTTGTATCCATTTCATCCTCTTGTATATCTTCCTTTTCTTGTTTATTCTCTTCTACTTCTTCTGCTTGTGTACCAACTGACTCATCATCATCTTCATCTTCATTGTCAAGTATGGTCTCTTTATGTTTGATCTTTATTGTTTTTAAATAATCTACCTTAACATCTTCTCTCTCAACAATCTTATGTAATCTAAGATTGTAGCATCTATATGCTTTCTTGGTAGAATCATATCCAAGAAAGATACCTTCATCATATCTAGGATAAAAGTTTTTGAGATTCTCATCAAGCATTTTGATGTAACACTTACTTCCAAATATCTTGAAGTATTTTATTGAAGGAGTTCTCCCAAACCATAGTTCATAAGGAGTCTTATTACTATTAATACTGAGTTGACGTCTGTTTAATATGTATACTATTGTGCCTACATCTTCCCTTCAATATCCATCAGATAATCTTGCTTCATTGAGCATAGTCCTTGCAGTCTCATGGACTGTTCTATTCCTTCTCTCAACAATCCCATTTTGCTGAGGTGTTCTAGCAGTAGAGAATTGTCTTTTTATTCCATGAGTTTCACAGAAGAGGTCAAACTCTTTTGAGGTGAACTCACCACCATTGTCTATTCTAAGACATTTTATTTTTGTCTCTGTTTCATTTTCAACAAGGGTCTTAAAAGATTTGAATTTTTTAAATGCTTATGATTTTTCCCTGAGAAAACATATCCAAGCCATTCTAGTAAAATCATCAATGAACATCATACAGTAGGACTCTCCTTGCAAACTCTTGGTCCTTGTAGGTCCACAGAGGTCGGTGTGAACAAGCCCTAAATTTTTTGTAATTGAGTATTATTTTGTTTTGATCCTTATTCTAGTTTGCTTCCCTAGTTGACAATGTCTACACATAGGATTTGAGGGCTTTGTGATCTTTGGAAAGTTTCTTACTGCCCCAAGATTGTCGAATTTCACTAAATTGTAAAAGTTAATGTTCCCCAACCTTCTATTCCATAGCCAACTTTAATCTACTAAATTTATATGACACTCCTCATTCAATTTTGTATTTAGTATAATACATTCTCAAGAGTTCTAGGAGCAGTACCAACCAATTTTCCTGAGTCCTTTCTCCTAATCTCACATTTATGGGAAAGAAAGATGCAAATGTGCACCTGATCGTAGGTTTGGCTAACACTTAATAGGACAATTTTCAGTTTTTCAACAAGAAACACATCCTTGTCTTTGTCTTTTCCCAAATTCATAGTGCCTTTCCCAAGTATGTTACCTGAAGCATTTTCACCAAATGTAACTTTACTCTTTTGTTTCTTTAACTTCAAAAACTTGTCCTTATTTCCTATCATATGTTTTCAGCAACCACTGTCAACATACCAAATATCTTCTTTATCTTGGGCTTTCAAGGCAATAGGACATTCCTCTTTTGATGTTTTTTCTTTCCAAAGCTTCTTTTTCTCTCTAATGAACTTTGGTTTTTCTGAGATTTCCATTAATATGCAATTACTTTCTTTATGTCCATAATTATGACATCTGAATCATTCTAAGTTCCCTTCTTGTAGAGGTGAAAAGGAGTTATAATTTATTCTTGTAACTTGATCTACTATTTGGTTATCTTTAAGGTTATAGTTCTTAACCCTCAAGTTTTTCCTTCCATATGCTCTACAATTCATAGCTTTGCGTCTGAAATTAGAGCATGCAAAGAAATAAATAAAGAAAATGTGAGGATACATGTTTTGATAAACCTTCTTTGGTGTTGTCTTATATTCCTTCTTGATGGGTGGAAGTAATTGTTGGCATGTTTTCAGACAGAGGCAGAGTATGCGTGTTTTTCATTAATGGCAATGTCATTGATGGCGAAGATCAACATGATCAGTAGCGCAATGATAATGGCATGAAAATGGAAAGATCAACAGTGAAGAGAAAAAGTGATTGTTGGATCCCATTCAGAATTCTCGATGACCGTCAGATCTGAATTCAGATAGGAGGAGCGCACAGTAGAAGAAAATAGATCTCAGGCGTCATATCTGAGCCCGAAGATCAACTGTCATTGGATCCATAAGAAGGAGCATTGTCTTTACGTGAAATATGAAGTGGGCCTACAAAATCCCAAAAGCAAGAGGATCATCCATCTTCAAGAAGGACACGTGGCAAGCGACTAGAATTTCGCTGACCTGCACATTGGAGGAGTCAACGGAACATGGTGTGTGAACTTGGGATATGCGAAATCTCGAGAATTGATCGAGACCTTTGGATCAAGGTATGTTGTGGAACATTGGATGTAGAGGGCACATAGTGAGCGATTGGAATTTCGCTGTCTGGAAAGTCAAAGAAAGGAGGTTCTCTATCCTATGAAATTGCGAAATGCGAAACCATGACTTAATCTGAGTCGTTTTATCAAAGGGAGATCGTGGACCATTGATCAGGCATGATGAAGGTCCGTGAAGTTGCGAAATAGTGATAAGATCTTGACCATTGATCCAAGAGGGACATGTGGCGAGGGATTAACTTTTCACTGACTGGAAAGTCAAAGGAAGGAAATTCTCTAACCTTGCAACTCGCGATATGCAAAATCGCGATAAGGTCTGGCCTGTGGTCATAGACAAGGTCACATCGTCGAAGGCTTAAGGGAAGGAGATAATTTCTAAGCTCCATTTTGGGGATCGCAACTTGGAGTGTCGAGACCCTTCATCATAGGAATCATGATATGTGAGATCATGAAAAGATCTGGAACATCGAATCATCAAGATTGTGGATCGTTGATCTGAATCCATTTCGGAGTTTCAGATACTGGGAGTTGGAGGTGTCAAGAACACTCACGACAAGAATGCTGGAACACGAAATCACGAAGCACCTTTTGGCGCAGCCTGTGGTCACTGTCGGTGGTCACGTGAGAGGGAGGAGCTAGTGGAGCTAAGTCCCTTTTCGGAGATCGCAACATGAAGAGTCAAGACTCTTCACCTCTGGATTGCTGAAATGCGAAATGCGAAATGCGAAAGGCATTTTGATTATGCCCGTGGTCACAACCAATGGGCATATGGAGTAGGCACGAGATCCATCATTGGTAATCCAACGGTCCTGGTTAATCAGGAATATGATCGAAGGGTCGTCATTTATTTTCATGATTAATAAGTTCAGTTACAATTCAGTTAGAAAATCGAATCATGGTTCTTGATCGGTTGGTGATATAGTTGCTGAGAAGTTTTTGTCTTTGCCCAAGGAGATTCAAGGTGTAACTGATGAGTCTGATGAGTATAAAAGGCGAGAAGCAATGACTGTGTAAGGTGATCTGTTCTAACAGAAACAATGAGATGAACTGTAAGAAGGATAAAATGAAAGAATGTAGAGCATAAGATAAAAATCAGAGATGAGTAACAGTCACCGAACAGACAGAAGCAAGAGGAGAGTAGAAAAATAGCATGAAACAGGAGCATAATAACAAAATAGCGTGAGGCAGAGAAGAACTGCAGAACAATTTTTGAACTAGAGAAGAATTGCAGAATAGTGAAGAAGGGGTAAGAATTGAAATACCTGTATTGTTTGTTTGTCAATCATTTATTCATAGTCAGGTAGGAAGGGTGGTGCTAGGGAGGATTGTGGTCCTCTGATATTCAAGTTGATGCTTGAATATTGGGAGTTGTAGCTTCCCTCTAGTTTTGGCTAGAAAAAAGGGTGGGATGGTGGTGCTTGAGAAAACACAGAGTTTTATGTATGCAATTTGGTGCTTGTATAAGTGGAAGTAGGTGCTTCCATCCAGTTGGTACTAGAACACTCAAGGAGTTGGTTCTTCCTTCTAGTGGGTGCTAGAGAAACCAGAGAGTTGGTGCTCTCAAACAAGCTAGAGATTGTAAAACATAGGTAGTAGCCTCACATTGAGTTGGTGCTCAACTATAGATGATGTACAAAACTTAAAAGACTGCCTATCATTTCGAAGAAGAAAAGGTTTTCTACCTTTATGGGTTTCCTCGTGAAAATCTGTCTCTATGTATATCTTATGTGTGACTGATGCTCATTATTTATGTTGTTCATATGTTGTATAATATTGATGGTCACTTGGAGAAAGATTAAAAATGGTTTAATTGACTTAAAATTGTTTAAGCACAGTAACAATTGATTCACCCCCCCTCTAAGTTGTCTTAGTAATTTCAACAGTAATCCTCTAGAGTTCTGATCATTGCTTGTCTCTTCTTCATCTTTCTTCTTGAATGTACTGAGGAGATCAGTTGCATAAGATTTTGAGTTAACTTGGTTTTCTTTTTGAGAATAACCTAATCCATTTTTGTTACTTGAATACCTTTGTGTGGTAATAATCTTATCTAAGATTTTAGAGCTATTTTCATATCTTGTTTGAATAAGTTTTGCATCAAACTCTTTTCTTAGGTGAACTAATTCTGCCTCCATTCTTTCATAGGTTATTTGTTTCTCTTTAAAAGACTTTTCCATACTTTCTTCCATCCTATTTGCTTCTAGGATTTGGTTTTTTAGGTTGCTCATGAGTTCTTCCATCTCTTTTTCTTTCTGTTCATGTTTTTCTTTTTGTTCAACTACAAAACTTTTCAGCTGTCTCTATATGTTTTTGTATCTTATTAATTCATCCAAGGCACTGCGAAGTTCTTCTTCCATATTGACCTCTGCTTCATTTTCTGAATCTTCCTCATGCTCAATTTCTTCTATATCATTATACTCTTCAATACCTATAAAAAGGACTTCATCATCATCACTGTCACTAGAATCTGATGAATTGTTGTTTTCTTCTTTTTAGTAAATTTTTTTTTTCCCTTTGTAATACGTTTTCTTATAATGGTGTTTTCCTTTCTTATTGTATTGTTTATTTGTGTCTTCTTCATCTTCAAGGTCCTCTTTGGGATAGGGACACTTGGTTGCAAAGTGGAAAACCTTGCCACAATTAAAACATTTGAAAGGAAGCTTTCCTTTGTACCTCCCTGATCCTTTCTGATTTTTTTTTATAAAATTGGCTTCTTCTACATCAGATTCTTCATGATGGCTGGGTTGAGGTTTTTGCTTCTGAATTTTTGTTTTCTTAAGCACATTGAAGGATTCCTCTCCTTTTGGGAGGCTCTCATGACCTAATATTAACTCATAGGCTATGAGGATTCCATACAATTCATCCATGGTGAGTTGATCTAGATTATCTCGATCTTCAAGAGTGGACACTTTAGGATTATACAACATAGGTAGTGTTCTTAGTATCTTTCCAACTAAGTCATTGTCTGACACTTATACTCCAAAACCTCTGATTGCATTAACAATATTATCAACTCTTTCAAAGTACTCTGAGATATTTTCTTCATCCTTCATTTTTAGACCTTCATATTGTACTTTAAGAGTTTGAAGTTTGTCCCTCTTTACCTTGGAATATCCTGCATATATAGTTTCCAATTTATCCTAGAGTTGTTTTTCATTTTTACAGTTTAGTAATTTAGAAAGGATCTTCTTACTCAGTCCATCTTGTAGTGTTTTTAAAGCCTTTGTATGTTCCCAAAATTTCTTATTGTCTTTTGCTTCTATGGGAGTGACTTTTGGAACATCAATTCCTTTTTAAACTAATGTCCATACTTCAAGTCCAATGGACATCAGATAAATTTTCATTCTAACACTCCAGAAAACATAGTCTTCACCATCAAATAGGGGGCCTTTTAATTACATCTTCAACTGCTGATCCATCTTGATGTATATTTCTCTTCAAGTGATTTAAACCTTTAGTGAAGAGACTTGCTCTGATACCAATTGAAGGATCTGTTGATGGGTGAAATTGACCGCCCGTCAACTGAAAGAGCAAGTCCGGTTTGGGGTTGTCTAAATAAACCAAGCCGTTTGGTGTAACTTGTTCTGATGGGTTTAATGGCTCCGTTAGCCAATCTAAGAATCCTAAAAGAAACGAATAAAAGAAAGAAATAACTAACTAATTACTAAACACACTATATATATGTACATATGTTCAAATGTAACTATAGTAGTTGTATTTAAGAATAAGATATACAAGTCTTGTTTATTTACATGATTTACAAGACACAAGTTTTAATCGAAACTTATGAAAATCGATGTGAAAAATGATTGCTTCTAGGAAGCAGATAAAGAAAGAACATAAAAATATTTATTGTTTTTCTTTTATAAATTTAAAGAATCTTGCAAAAAATTTAATGAAACATGAACACGTGGATAGTCAAATCTGAACCATACATTCTAGTTTCAATGATATGTAAATGACAGAAAAATACAAAGAAGCTATCCTGTCAGTGAATTAGTGAGGTGTATCCAAGAATCTGCATGAGTGGTGAACATCTAACTGCCATGTCCAAGAGAGAAATTTGCAATGAACCTTATGACTATTCTAAATAAATTTAGAAAATGTATTGGCAGTTTAGGTTTTAATGACAGAAAAGGAAACAAAAACATAAACTTGTGATCTCATAATTATACATGATTACAACAAGATAAATCTGGAAGCAATCTATGCATTTTATCATTCAATTTAA
>JZKD02S2419187.1:146111-170497 GCA_000966675.3 Picea glauca | reverse complement strand
TTTTACTTTTGTCAATGCAAACAAATTTGAACACAGTGTTTTATCGTGGAACCTAATTGGGAAAAACCACAAATACTTTTCTATTAATTGCAAAATTCTGTTTTACAAGTTACAATAGAAGGAATATGTTATTCCTCTTTAGATCAACACCAATTGATCAGGATGCACCCACACCCCTTATTCACCAGCTCCAACTGGTAGGAGGGTACAACCCCCTATTTAGTCAACTACAACTAACAAGGAAGCACCTACTCCCCCGCAGGCTCCAACTTGCCCTATCACCTCCCAACCACCGTTTTTTCATCAATATGGAAATAGGATATGCAATCCAATAATGGTATTCTATAACAAACATTGGACTTCATAACTACTTATTTGTCTCATTCTGTTCTTGATCTTCAATATTTCTTTGGCAGACACACTTTCTTCTTCACATTTCAACATACTTATAAGTCTTTAATCTTTTCAATGCAATTCTTCATAAACATCACACTTCTTCATTTAATAGATTATAAATTTAATTAACATTGATTATTACTAACACAATTATCATTCTTCTTTTATTTAATTCCATCTTTTAATGCATGAATGATTTAACAATTTTTCAATCCATCTTTTGTTGTTGGTTTTTTTTTTTCATGCAGGTTACTGTATTTGTGTTACTACAGGGTTTTACTACTTTTGGTGAACATCCACAATTGGAAGTATGCCAAAAACTCCGACAGGAATAGCGGTCTCAACATTCGAAAGTTCATTAACTTGGTAGCTAACTTGGTGATCCTCCAAATTTGGCGTTATGCCAAAAAATTCGATAAAATTGGAAGTCTTACCACCTAAGCCCATGATCACCCATATGACCGTCGTGCCAAATAGTTATATAAAAAATATTAAATCAACGGTTGTAGTCACGTCTTCCAAAAGGTATGGGGCTTGACAGGTCATCCTGAGCTCCAGGCTGGTGATCTTCTAGAGAAGTCTAAAAACATAGATCCCCCGCCATACCTTTGCACTGTTCGACAACACAAGTATTCCAACAGAGGACGAACACCGTCAATAACCACTCACATAACTAGATCAAATATCAACACACCGATGTTTTCACGTGGTAAAACCCCTACCGGGAAACAGCCACGACCCCAACCAATGCAACCACTTGGAGAAGTTTATTAATGCAAAGAAAAATATTACAGAGGGATTTTACAAGAGATTTTCTCACAATCGATCATCGACAAATGACCCTCCATGCTCTTTAAATATAGATCATGGACCAATCGGGTGTTAAGCCATAGATCAATGGCCATTAATATCGAGGAGAGTATGAACCATCAGAGCACTCTATGTCAAGAACATATCGTGATTGTCAGATTTCCTAACTACAAATGCATACTAATGCATACTAAAGAAACACACTAAGAAACACACTTTTACCTAACGACACATTATACCAAGTAGATCTTAACTAACTCCTAAGTGTCTAAATATTCTAACAACCCCCCTTAAGAACAACTTGGGATAGGATTGAAGGATTTACAATGGTGACACAATAGGAGAAGGAAGGAGGAATTAGAGCCTATCCCCCCTTAATGACAACTTCCTAAAATCCTAACATAGATCAAAGTTTGGAAAACTTTGCTTCTGTAAGAGACTTTGTGGAAATTTCTGCAACTTTATCTTATGTAGGGAAAAAGAGAATTTCAATAAATTGATCATGAATGAGCTTTTTGATGAAGTGCATGTGTAGCTCGATGTGTTTTCTACGCTAATGTTGATCTGGGTCTTTGGAAATCTTGATGGAACTTTGATTGTTGCACCAAAGGCTTGTCAAATGTTGTTGCTGAAATCCAAACTTTGAAAGGATTCGTCGAAGCCACAAGGCTTCTCGACTTGCATTTACCACTACTTGGTACTCTGCTTCTGCTGAAGAAAGTGAAATAGCCTGTTGTTTGTTATAGGCCCAAGTGACAAGTCCTAAACTAAGGCTGAAAACATAACCTACAGTAGACTTCTGATCATCAGGGTCACCGGCCCAATCTGAATCAATGAAACCAACCAATAAAGGAGTCCCCCCTGAACTGTAATGTATCTCGAACTGAACTATACGACATACATAGAAAAGTATCCTTTTAGCTTATTTCTAATGGATTTCATGGGGTGTTTGCATATACCAGGAAATAAGACCAACAACAAAGGAAATATCAGGACGGGTATGAGTCAAGTATAAGAGGCTCCAACTAACTGACGATACATGGTGGCATCAACTTCGGGAGAAGTACAGGTGGCAGTAAGCTTGACTCCATACTGGAAGGGAGAAGGGGATAGTTTACAATCGTCCATGTGAAAGCAACAAACAAGGTCACAAGAATACTTAGACTGGGAAAGAAAAATTCCTTCATTGGTTTGCAAAACTTGGAGGCCAAGGAAATAGTGCAAAAAACATAAGTCTGCCATTTCAAATTTCTTCTTAAGGCTGGTTTTCACATGGTTTAAAAGTTTTGAGTCACTAACAGTAACAATAAGGTCATCAAGATAACAGAAAATGATTATGAGATGTCTTTCTACTTTATTGGTATAGACATTAGGATCATAATGGTATCTAGAGAATCCAGTGGCAATAAGAAAGTTGTCCATTTTGGCATACCAATCTTGGGGAGCTTGCTTGAGACCATAAAGAGAATTATTAAGGCGACAAACAAGGCTAGAGTCATTATGGACATAGCCAAGTGGTTGTTCCATGTATATTTCTTCTTGCAAATCTCTGTGGAAGAAGGAAGATTTAGCATCCATCTGATGGACCTCCCATTTATGTGAGGCAACAAGGGCAAGAATAAGGCGGATGGAATTCATTTTGGTTACAGAGGAAAAGGTTTCATTATAGTCAATTCCTTCAACTTGGGAAAATCCTTTGGCAACTAATGGAGCCTTGTGTCTTTCAACACTTCCATATGATGCATACTTAGTTCTGTAGACCCATTTACATCTAACAAGTTTTCTTTCTTTTGGAAGAGGTACAAGATCCCAAGTGTCATTTTCCATTAAAGAACAATACTCTTCATTCATTCCTGTATCCCGATCTAGATGAATTGAAGCTTTTGCAAATGTCTCTGGATCATGAGTTTCTGAAACTTGAGCCAAAAGAGAAGAGGCTCGTTGCAACTGTGAACGTGCCTGATGCTGATCTGAAGGCTCATCGACAAGATCACCAACTACTTCTCTTGTTGAACTGACCCATATAGGAAGTGGTGAGCTAGTGTTGGTTCAGGTTCAAAGGTCTCATTTGGAGGAAGGTGAGTAGGCAGAGGTGGATTTTCATCTTCACTGCCATCATCTAAAGAAGAAACCAGAACAAAAGAAGGCATAAATGTTGAAGATGGCTCACAAGACAAAGAAGGCACAATCGTTGAATTAGGCTCACAGGAAAAATAAGGCACAAACATCGAATTAGGATCACAGGCCAAGATATTTTCATCAAATTTAACATCTTATTGGAGGCAGGATAAAGGCCAAAGTTGAAAAGCATGGCATTTTTGGGAAAGAAAGCATGCACGAGCAAAGCGACAACTGGAAGGAAGCACAACACGCGTGCATACAAGGAAGGTAACAACTGGAAGGAAGAACAACACACACACATGGGAGGAAGACCTAACGATGGTAGGATTAAGGTTTTGGTAAGGTATTGTAAATGGATGAAGAGCCAAAAATGTATAAATATAGATACGTAGGTATCATATTCGGGTCGACATATAATCAGTTGGGGTCACTTCAGAGTATTCTTATGCTATTTTAGTTACGCATGAGTTGATGCGATAGGTAATGTTTTGTTGTAAGACCTATTTTGTATAAGTTGTTGAGCTATAGAGGATGAGGGAGGGTATATCTTGAGGGTTAGATCACAGGCTGTGGAGCCTGGTGCGATCTGGTCCACCTCATATAGATCTCACCTAACTGAGAAGAGTTGTAAGTGCATGACGCTGTAGATGCAAACATAATATAATAAAAGAGTTGAGAGACAAATCTTTATGGATGTAACCCCAGGAGGGGGTGAACCACGATAACATCTGTGTTGTTGAATGAATGTTTTCATATCTCTTGTTGTCCGAAGCAGTTATTATTATGTTCAATGAATGAATTATTATATTGCCTGTTTAAGTGCTTTGCAATACTGAAGGAGTAAGTCTATGGATTATTGAATAAATCGTGAATACAATATGTTGCATTTACAAGTCGTAATAATGGTTCAATATTTAGCCTGTTTATCTCACACTCAATCCTAGGCTGTAAACACCTGAGTCTTACAACCACCTATTAGCACTCTGTAAATTTTGTCCGACTGAAAAGACAAATGACAAAGGTAACTTTTTCAACCAGCTTTAGAGCTGAGGCACTAGCCTACTCAACTCAGAGAGGGCTCTCTCGTGTCACTTAATGCTTCTTTAGCAATCAATGGCTAGATTTGGTTTGTTTTGGGGTTTTTTAATAAAGTTGTTGGCAAGGAAGGGGAGGAACACTTTGGGCTATGGAGTCAAAATTCTGAAATTGAATGGAAACATTGACTGGCCTGTAGAACTCTCCAGAGGATAAAGGCTAAATGAGGCAATGAATCTGAGTTATAACTTGAATTTAATTATAGTGGTAAGAGGAAAGAGAAATAGATAACTGCATCAGAGCATTATGAAAATGAATTATGAATTAGCTAAGAAGAAACATACACAGTTTAAATTGCTTAAGACAAGAGCATCAAATGATGAATTATGGGCCTTTAACTCTCCAATTTAAACAAAATAAAAATGTATATGGCATAAAATATCATAGGAAACACATACAATGAGGGAAGACAAATCTCATATCACCACCATTAAAATATTTTCATAGAGACTTCAACGCTGCTGCATATGTATTCAATTCAACCTGAGAAAATTACAATGAAGTTAAGAACAACTAGAATTGTGCCCTTGCACTTCTTCCCACCACTAATACACTCAGAACCCCTAATACTTATACAGTTCGAGTTCCTACAGTGTGCAACCGGTTACAATAAATGAAATGAAATGTTACAACTTCTTCAATGATTACAAATGACAGTTTTCAGAAAAAACATTTCATGATCCCTGCAAATTCCTCTGATGCTCCAACTCCTTCCTCTTCCACGTTCTCTTTGAAATGTCACTTATACTCTTTCAAATTTAATCCCATTTATCCATATTCTCATTAAATATTTTGGAATAATATATTTGAAATAAAAATAATTCCCAAATATTTTTCTATCCTGTAGAATTAAATTTCTATAATTTAATTCATGCCCGTGTTTTTTAAAACCATGTCTTCTTTGTCAATTCACCATTTCATTGTAAAAAACATTTACTATTACCATTTTCCTGTAAAAAACATTTAATGTGTAATGTTTTTCCAATTTACCATTTCACTGTGAAAAAACATTTACTGTGTTTTTTCCAGTTTACCGTCTTTGGTAAAATACCTTTTATCTTCTTCTTTTACTTCTGTAAATATTTGGATAAAGAATTATCCAAGTCTTGGTTCACGCGCATCTTCCCATTTAAATATTTTGCATGGAAATACGAATTAATGTCTTTAATTTGTAAAACTTAAATCTTACCTTCATAAAACCTTTTCACCGTGAGGAGGAATTTCATTTATTAGAAATTCCATATTTGTTGTTGAAATGCAGCTCCATGTAAAAACACGTGTCCACCAAATAAACCACGGTAGTTTTTCCCGACCCGCCTTCACATAATTAAATTTCTCTCTATTTCAATCTCCGATATGTATGTGCGCCCTCCATCCAACCTTTGAATTTTCTGCATTATAAATTGAGATTCGTGCCCATGATATGATTTGACGTGATTCCATAAATTAAATATTGGATTAAATATTAATATAAAAATATTTATATTAATAATAATAAACCCCTTTTTTCTATTTTCTAAGGACTTTGGGCATATGAGGCTTAGCACATGACTTTGTGGATAGGATTAGGGTGCTTAATAAAAGGAATATTTTTTATTTTCAATGGGAATATGAATATAAGGGTAAAAATGAATGAAGTGATGGAACTAAGGGATTTAGATAAGAATTAAAGCTAGGTATAGGCTTGGGATATTTACCAATTTTTTACTCATGGAGTACATGGCCGTTTTGGATGATCCATTGGGTGAAGGATTTAGGTGATGGGAGCTTGACGAAGCTGGTGAAAATGTCTTAAAATCTGTGTGGAAAGATAACACAAGGACAAGTTGCTTTGGAAAAATAAAATGTAGATTAGCAAGTGATAATACCATCAACTTCCGATATCAGGGGTTGGAAAAAACGGTTTTGAGTAGACCGCTTTTCGCCCCGATGTACTTATGGTGTCGCCACGTGTCCACGAAAAGAAACCGCGGTATTTTCTCCGTCCCACTCTCACATAATTAAACCTCATTCTATTTCATTGCCCGATATGGGTCTTGGCCGTTGATCTAGGTTGCTCCATGATCTATGGTCTGTCAGGCCTCACCTTTCACACCTTCGCTATATTGGCTCTTCTCCACCAGATGTAGCCCAGTCCTCCAAATCATACTGTATATCTACATTACTTTATCCCTCTGCTAAATCTGAAATTTGTAGTCCATACTGAATTGTTATGGTGATAACATAGGCTCCTATTGGGGATGCTATCCTCCCAGTGAGGTAGAAAAAAAATCGTAGACCCGGTGCCTCATCCATTAGGATGCTCCCAAAACATGTGTGTGTACCCTACCCCGACCTATCACCAGTGTTTGTTGAAAACCAAATTCTGCACACTGCTCTTAATTGGATACTAAACACTGAATACATTGCTAAAACTTGACTATACACAATACTGGAAATCTAAACTGAAAAATGCTTGACCAACAAGCTTATTCGCACACTCTTGCCTACTCTAAAAATGTTGAAATGAATACTCAATCAAGTGATGATAAAGTGCCAATGCATCCAATCAAGTAATTGGCTTCCTGATTCTCCTCTGCTCACATTTTTCTTAAGTTGGCAGAAAAATGTAAAAGATGACAGTTGAAAGAAAAAATTGAATCCAAAATCTAAGCTTATGAATGAAACAGATTCCTCCTTCACTGAAGACTGTAATAGGATGGCCAGAGGATCTCGAAAACCATGAAAAAACATTTCTTCTTGATGAGAAAAAACAGAAAGACAAGCTTCTTTCATAAGTGTTTGTTGTTTTTGCTCTATTTCTTCTGTTCTGAGAACATTTTCAAATGAAATGACAACAATAGGTTTGTCTACTCTTCCATGCATATTAACAAAAATATTCATACATTATTGAACATCTTGAAATGTGATAGCCATATTATGTGCATCAAGGCTATCCTCTTGTTCATCAAACAATTCTGATTTGGTTTCATTAAACTTCTGGAAATTTGTTTGAGGACTATCATTTTGAATTTCAAATGAACAAATGGAAATCAATTCCTGTTTATAACCGTCTTGAAAATGTGAAAATCTAACAACATGCACTATTTCACAGTCTAGATTTCCCATGGATGCACTTTCAAAACCATGATTTTCAAATGAATCAAATAATACCATTGCCTCTTCATTATCTTTTTGTATTTCTGATTGAAAAATGACATACGCTGTTGTGTTTCTTTCCTGAAACTCTATGTCATTTGTTTGTTCATTGCTTGAAGTTTCCATAGATGCAGTTTCAAAATCCTCATCTATGTCTAGGCCACTTAGAATTTGAACAACCACATCATTCATAGGGGAAGAAAGACAACTTTGAAACACTTTGTCTTGCTGGAAATCTTGTTGAATATCTCCATCAAGTTTAGGAGAAGGAAAATGAATTTTAACAACAATTTCTTGATCAGCCTCACCCTTCAACCAAGGGAGCGGATACTATTTGTTGTTGGGCTGAATATTCATATAGGTCTTCCACGATTTCATCACTCATACACTCTTCATCACCAAAAACATTTTCAAGGTACTTAATGAAATGTTCACAAAATTCACAACAATCTTCAAACACCAAGGATGAAGGATTAGACTCTCCATAATGCTTAAAGAATGTTATATGGAAATATTTAAGAGAGTATAAGCTGCATGGTTTTGAATGTTCATACCATAATCTTTCTTTCCCCTCCAAAGTATCCATAAATATTTTCATCAAACAATCCTCATGAAATTCAACCCCCAACTTACATATGTGCATGTGAAATCTAATCAAGTGCAATGCAACATCATTTCCTTTCCCATCTTTGAATTTAGGCAAATATTTTTGCCAATTTATGTGAGGAACACAATTTGGAAAGACATGAATATGAGATCAATTCATTGGAGAATACCTTGCATATATTGAACTCATCTTCGGATAGTGGAGTCGACGATGATGTTTTGGAAGCTGCATTCTGCATTGAGAATGGAGTCACCAGTGAAAATTTAAATTTATGGATTCTTCTACCAATGGAATCACCTTCAAGCTATTTTTTTGATGTGTGGAGTCGCCAGAGCAGGGATACATACAACATGTGTCTAAGTTTCTGCTTCTCTCAGACCTTAGTATTCAACCATGTCGTTCTTTCCCAGGGAAAAATTTTCAATTTCGTCCCCGACAGCGACGCCAAAATGTTAACACTCTATACATTTTGTTCGGCTGAAAAGACAAATGATAGAGGTAAATTTTTCAACCAGATTTAGAGCTGAGGCACTAGCCTACTCAACTAAGAGATGGATCTCTCGTGTCACTTAATGTTTCTTTAGAAATCAGTGGCTAGATTTGGTTTGTTTTGGGGGTTTTTAATAAAGTTGTTGACAAGGAAGGGGAGGAACACTTTGGGCTATGGATTCAAAATTATGAAATTGAATGAAAACATTGACTGGCCTATAGAACTCTCCAGATGATAAAGGATAAATGAGGCAATGAATCTAAGTTATAACTTGAATTTAATTAGAGTGGTAAGAGGAAAGAGAAACATATAACTGCATTAGAGAATTACGAAAATGAATTCTGAATTAGCTAACAAGAAACATACATAGTTTAGATTGCTTAAGCCAAGAGCATCAAATGATGAATTCAAGGCCTTTAAATCTCCAATTTAAATAGAAGAAAAATGTATCTGGCATAAAATATCACAGGAAACACATACAATGAGAGAAGACAAATGTCATATCACCACCATTAGAATATTTTCATAGAGACTTCAAAGCTGCTGCATATGTATTCAATTCAGCCCCAGAAAATTACAATGAAGTTCAGAACAACCAAAACTGTGCCCTTGCACTTCTTCCCACCACTAATACACTCAGAACCCCTAATACTTATACAATTCGAGTTCCTACAGTGTGCAACTGGTTACAATAAATGAAATGAAACGTTACAACTTCTTCAATGATTACAAATGACAGTTTTAAGAAAAACTGTTTCATGATCCTTGCAGATTCCTCTGATGCTCCAACTCATTCCTCTTCCACGTTCACTTTTAAATGTCACTTATACTCTTTCAAATTTAATCCCATTTATCCATATTCTCATTAAATATTTGGGAATAATATATTTGAAATAAAAATAATTCCCAAATATTTTTCTATCCTGTAGAATTAAATTTCCATAATTTAATTCATGCCCGTGGTTTTTAAAACCATGTCTTATTTTACCAATTCACCATTACATTGTAAAAAACATTTAGTTACCATTTCCCTATAAAAAACATTTATTGTGTAATGTTTTTCCAGTTTACTGTTTCACTGTGAAAACACATTTACTGTGTTTTTTCTAGTTTATTGTCTTTGGTAAAATACCTTTTATCTTCTTCTTTTACTTCTGTAAATCTTTGGATAAAGAATTATCCAAGTCTTCATTCACGTGCATCTTCCCATTTAAATATTTTGCATGGAAATAAGCATTAATGTCTTTAATTTGTAAAACTTAAATCTTACCTCCGTAAAACCTTTTCACTGTGCAGAGGAATTTCATTTATTAGAAATTTCATATTTGTTGTTGAAATGCACTCTTGGAAATGTGATCCATGTAAAAACATGTTTCCACCAAATAAACCACGGTATTTTTTCCGGCCCGCCTTCACATAATTAACCTCCTCTCTATTTCAATCCCCCATATGTATGTGCACCCTCCATCCAACCTTTGAATTTTCCGCATTATAAATTGAGATTAGTGCCCATGATATGATTTGATATGATTCCATAAATTAAATATTGGATTAAATCTTAATATTAATATTTTAATATAGTCCCCGAGGTGTAGGACAGTCGGTGACTGAGTGTGTTGTTAAGGTGCTCTATGATGTTAAAGTCACCGGTTTGAAACCTTTGGGAACAAAAAATCCAGCCATGTTAAGGGTTGGTGTGGCTTAGGCCGGGTGTGATCTCTAGGTGATTTTGACGACTTAGATGCCACTGAGTCGTGGTTTCTTATTCACAGGTTAGTCCCACATGTCACGAACAAACTAACAAACAATATATATATATAAATATTTTAATATAAATATAATTATATGAATAATAAACCCCTTTTTTCTATTTTTAAGGACTTTGGGCATATGAGGTTTAACACATGACTTTGTGGATAGGATTAGGGTGCTTAATAAAAGGAATATTTTTTGTTTTCAACGAGAATATGAATATAAGGGTAAAAATGAATGAAGTGCTGGAACTAAGGGATTTAGATAAGAATTAAGGCTAGGTATAGGCTTGGGATATTTTCCAATTTTTTACTCATGGAGTACATGACTGTTTTGGATGATCCATTGGGTGAAGGATTTAGGTGATGGGAGCTTGACGGAGCTGGTGAAAAAGTCTTAAAATCTGAGTGGAAAGATAACACAAGGACAAACTGCTTTGGAAAAATAAAATGCAGATTAGCAGGTGATAATACCATCAACTTTCGATATCGGGGGTTGGAAAAAATGGTTTTGAGTAGACCGCTTTTCACCCTGATGTACCTTTGGTGTCGCCACACGTACACAAAAAGAAATCGCAGTATTTTCCCTGTCCCAATCTCACAAAATTAAACCTCGTGCCATTTCATTGCCCGATATGGGTCTTGGTCATTGATCTGGGCCGCTCCATGATCTATGGTCTGTCAGGCCCCAACTATTGTGCCTCCGCTATATTGGCCCTTCTCTGCTAGATGTAGCCTGGTCCTCCAAATCACGTCGTATCTCTACACTAATTTATCCCTCAGCTAAATATGAAATTTATAGTCCATACTGAATTGTTATGGTGATAACACCACCATTTAAAGCTATCTTGGGTGAGACTGCGCAATGCATTATGTGTGTTGCATTGCTGTCTGGTTTACCAGAAGGGTCGATAGTTTTATATTCTTTGTTGGAAACCCGAACATACATGAACCCTGGGTCAATAAACTCAAACAATATAGGAGAGAAGTAACCAACAAATGGTTTTGTTTTCGTTGGTAGGAACATGAAAGGATTGAGTAGAGAAGATAAGGCGAAGATCTGTCGGAAGTGGATCAAGAAAAGGTTAGGGAAGAAAACAATGAGACATTAAGAGGGAATGTTGAGACCATGGAATCCCACAAAATCAGAGATCATAACTTGGCTAAGAATTAAGGAGCAAGATATTTCACAAAAAGACAATAGAAACCCTAGACTAACACCTCGCAAATACCTTGAGAAATACATGTTTACTGATTTACACGAAGTCTTTTTTGGTGATTTTACACATCTATTACAAGAGTGGATACTAAGGTTGAAGGATAACCACACAACAAACCGAATTCAAAAGATAGAGTGGACCCCAGTACAGATTGAGCAACTTAATCAGGCGAACAACAAGTTCACCCGCGCCGTAGACTTTTGTCTTGACAATATTGTGGCAGGGTTTATAACAGAGTTTGCGGTCGACACAACAAAGTTGTATAGTGAATCAGAAC
The DNA here is from genome assembly GCA_000966675.3 of Picea glauca. Lineage (NCBI taxonomy): Eukaryota > Viridiplantae > Streptophyta > Pinopsida > Pinales > Pinaceae > Picea > Picea glauca. The sequence continues at coordinate 158,592 of JZKD02S2419187.1, read as the reverse complement.
AAGAGTTTCTATGTGGACCCAGAGGAAGGTACATTCGATCATTGTATACTTCTATTAAGATACTGCTGTATAATAAGGGTGTAATGACAATGGAGTCAGACAACTAAATTTCCCTGCATGCATGGGGGAAGGGGGGAAGCACTGACAGAAAGAAGAGAAATGGAAGGAGGAAAGGATAAGGGCAAGCAGGAAGAACGCTTGGACTCAATCATGATGGACAACGACCAGATCAAGCAAATCATGTCGATAGCTGGAAAGACCCATAGCGGAGTACCCTACCAATACAAGGTGAATACCAAGAAAATATCCATAGTTGCGAGGGAAGGCTTGGCGAGTGATGAGGAAGAGGTAGAAGATCTCCGGGTTGTGGAGAAGATTGAGGAAATCCTGTGTGCAACATATGAGAGGAAGACAAGAGGTACAAGAATGGGGAGAGAAGGTAGAAATCCTATCCATATCAATGTCAATGTGGAATTGATAAATCCATGTGCGACGAATACACCAAAGAGAACACCACCATTTAGACAACCAAATTTCAGAAGCAAGCAGACAACAGGAAGTACATCCACACAAGGCACAAAAATTGGAGGATCTAGTTCAGGTAGTACTAGTCAAGTATCTACACCATGCGGGGGGCAGTAGTTCATCATTCAGAATGGCAGGAAATGATCCCACCATCAGGTTACCAAAATTTCAAGGGGAAGCAACAAAAGACCCAGTGAAACACTTGTTTATTTGTGCAAAGATATGGGAAGCAGGACATATCACTGATGAAGATACTAAACTTGTGCAGCTAGCTATTACGCTAAGAGACCACACACTAGACAGGTACATTAGTTTAGATGCAAACAATGCCCCTTGGATGACAAGGACACTGCTAGACATTAAGAATCTACTGATAAACGAGTTCCAGAAGCCAAGCTCAGAAAATTAGTGCATGAATGAGATGATCAAAATAAGACAGAAACTAGGAGAATCTGTATGGGATATTGATCAGAGATTCAAGCGATTGAAGGGAAAATTAAAGTACCTCATGAACAAGATGCAACATAGACACTTATTTGTCAATTTAGTATTACCACACTTAAAATTCCCTTTACGAAAACAAAATTTCCAAACGCAGGCATCCTTACAGCTGCAAGAAAATCAATATCAGCAGACGAACCCAACCATTGAATAACTGAAGGAGGACTTGAAGAACTTAATGTTTCAACTGAACCAAAATAAGAATAAGGATAAATGGGAAGTTGTTTGGTGTACCACATGCAGGACGAAAGGACACCACAAGAACGAATGTCCAACATTCACGCAGTATATGGAAGCAGGAATGTCAAACCCATTACCCACAGGAGGACCATGGTGGAAGTCATTAAGAAATGGGTCACGATCCCTATCACTACTCGATGATGCAGAAATACCAGACAGATCTGAAGAATTCATACTGCAACTTTTGCAAGTCAGTGGGCCATGATAAAAAATACTGCATAACTATGGAGTTGATGTGAGAGAGGACATCAAACGCATATAGGCTACATGAAGAAATGATGACAGAGCAAGCCACACCACATTTTAACCCATCTCCATCTCCATACAACACTGCGCAACAATAGTATAATACTGCAAAACAACCATATAATAACACACAACCATAGTACAACACGACACAACCTCAATACAATACCACACAGTATAATCAGGCACCCCTATATAAAGCACTAAGAAGAGATCGAGCATGCAACAGAGGTGGAGGACCGATGCAGACCTGCAACCCTGATGCCAAGATCTGCTCACAAGATCATTCATTCACCTTTCGATCTGAAATATCTCTTTTAATTCCCTACTGGAATCTCAATCAAATCTATCCACATGTCCTTCTTCGATACACGACCTTTGTACACGACCCTGGACTTTTTTTGAAATGAAACTTTGGGTTTCGGGACTTCCTGTTTCCCGATGTCAAGAGTCCTGGACCCTTCGTCCTTCCGATCCCCAAAATTCCGAATTGTTGAAACGATTTCAACATCAGCTAGACCCCTAGGATACAACCCTGGTCCATGTGACCACTCCTCATATGACCGCAGTCCTAATTTGGGGTTTTATGACGCGTAGCGCTCGATCTCCTATCCTTTAGAATCCTGTAAACCTGATTCCTGAAATGCCGAAATACCTCTGTCCTGACTTTCGATTCTCCCTTCTCGATTTCGGTCGTTCCATTTCCGAAATGATCGATCCTCTACTCCATAGGATCCTCGAAATGTTGAATCATGGTATCTCAGAATACAGCTCCCCGACTTCTTCCCATTTTACGTTTTCGGAGTTTCAATCCCTAAAATGCTCTGACCTTCTGTCTTCGGAACTCCCAAAGTTCCGAACTCTGATACGCTGAAATGACGCTTCCCACAAATCCTTTTGGACTTCGCATTTCTCCCGTTACAAGGTCTTCTCTGGCCCTGCTCTCCCGTTATCTGAAATGCCGAAGTGGCGATATGACCTTTTTAATCTTGGCCAAGATCAATGGATATGATCCATTCCTCGAATCAATGGCCCTGATTATTTCGGAGTTTCCTCCCTAAGGGTCCAGATCTCTCGTCCTCAGGAATTCTGATACCCCGATACCTGAAGTACCAAAGTAACTACCTACTACCACGTGTCCTCTCTCTGGACACTTCTGATCCTCTCTCGGATTTTGGGACTCCACGATCCTTGTGGCACAATTCCTCTGTCTTCTTGAATCCTTAGTGTCCGAAATCCTGGTGGACTCCTCGATCTCCTCCACATGTCCTCCCACAGATGGATGGCTTTGATCATTTTAGGACTTTTCCAGATGCGAAGCCAAAAGAATCTCCCTTCTCTACTTCTCGATGTCTGAATCCCCGAAATGGGTGATCTCGCGACACGTGTCCTCCTCTAAATGGACAGCTCAAATCTCTTTGCTTATTTTGGGACTATCTCTATGGAGTTTCCTGACCTTTCGTCATCAGGACCTCCGAAATCCCGAAGTCCGAAATCCCGATACATTCGTTATTTCAAGAATTTTCTACTCTGTTCACAAGGGTTTAAACCTCATGATTCTTATGATAGATCAGACGAATATCGATGATCCGTGTGAGATCCAATGGATCACAACCTCTCCTATTGTGTGCTTGTCCTACGCTACTTCCTGGACATGGAAATCCAACGGTCCAGATCTCTTTCTCATCCTGATCTGACGACAGCTGTGCTCCTCCTGAGCATGCTCATTCTTCCTGAACTTGGAAGAATTCTCCAAGTGTCCAAAGGCCTCGATCTTTTCTCTTTCCCTCTGTGAACTATACTCTTTGAGTCTCACCCGTGTTCTTAACGACGCTGTTCCTCCTGAGCTTCTCTCTTTGAATCCTCCAAGGATCTTCGACTCCTGCACTCCTTGCAGAGTCTCTGCACTCATAAAGGTGCTATCTCTTCTGAGCTTTCCTGTAGCTTAGACCTCTAAAGAATTAACCCTTTTTATTCTCCTTCAGATGGAGAATCTTATGCCCTCCTGGAACTTCTTTGCTCAAGCAACTTCTTGCTGAGTCTGCAGGGTGTTCAACAACCCTATGAAGATACTTCCCCTTGGACTCTTCTTTGTTCCAAAACTTCGAAATATTTCTACTTGTGCACTCTGGCACCTGCTCAATGCCCTCCTAGCATAGTGTCCATAATCCTCAGTGATTCTGTTCCTCCCTTAATGCAACCAGTGCATATGCTCAATGCCCTCCTGGCAGCGCTCTATAGAACCCTCAGTGATTCTATCTTCCTTCTAAACTCAACAGAGTTCCTCTATACACCCTATGCACCTGCTCAATTCCCTCTTGGCAGAGCTCTACATAACTCCTCAAAGATTCTATGTTCTACTGTGTCCTATTCCACACAGTCTTTCCTTCAAGTTATTCATCCACCTTGAGGTCTTCCCCTGAGTCAATGACTTCAGCTGTTGTGCCCTCCTGGCGCGTCCTTGTCCAAATTCCGCAGAATTGGAAGTGCTCTCTAGCACTGGCTATTAGAACCCGCAGTGTTCTATCACACCCTCCTGGTATGAAGCCTCAAAGATCCACAAACTTGAAATTAGACAAATCCTGTAAATGCATACCTATCCATACATATACAACATATAAAGAACACACAAAGACATTCACACAACACAAACAATATGCAGGAAAAACTGCTCTGGTTTGTATTAATAAAAATGCCTCTCTTTACAAGGTGCTCCTGAGCTCAGACTTTGATAGTGTCTCAGCTCCTTCTCTCTATTCTCTCTACTTCATCCTCATACTACTCTCTCTAAAACAAGATCAAAAAGACCTTTTACATGAGGGGGCTCTTCGAGCTCTTCCCTTCAAATCTACCTACCCTATTCAATTACATTAAACTTACATTGAAAGGGGTTGTCTAGTCCAGATCGGATCTAGATCTCAGCCTTACAACCATTAAGGCTATCTACATCTATGCCTACGCAAAAGGCACAACATTTTGGCTCTAACAACCTTACAAACATTAAATGTGCTTGATTCAAATTCAAAATTTGAATATGAGATGGCTGCGCCTCTCTTCCTCATTGAATGCATGCGCTGAGTAGGCTGTCTAGCTGGCAAATGGCTGGCATGGAGAGATGCTCCTACATCATACTCCTCAGCTGTAAAATTCATGAGCTACTGCTCATGAGCTTCCCATCTCAGCTGTTGAAATCCTCTTGGATCCCAAACAATTCGTGGGAGTTGTTCATCTGCTCCACTTCCTTGCTGCTGCTGCTGCTTCTGCTTTCCTTCTGCTCCGCCTTTCCTTGCTGGTGGTCTCTACTGATATCAACATCAACCCCCTGATGTCTTCTATCATTTCATCCAGTTTTTGAAATGGATGGTTCTGTCCATGCAGTCTCTTCAACTGCATTTTCCCTTCATTTGCTTCCAACTTGATCTATTGGATGTGCAAGCCCTACACTATCACCCTTCTCTCCAGGGATTCAATATGTTCAAACAGATCAACAAAGTTCATGCTATTTGCCTCTTCTTATTCTACTTCTGCAAGTTTCAATGATGCAGTCTTTTCAGCTTCCTGGTTGAAAATATTGAGCCATTCCTCAGAATGCTCATCCTCCTCTTCTACTTGGGAAGCTTCTAACATCTGCTCCAACTCTTCTTTGATAGTCACAAATGGCTGTCCTTCTCTTGCTGTTGTTTCTTCATTGGCAACACAAATCCTTGCCTCAAATGGGCTTCCTGGTAGGAATATCCGAATTCCTCCAACCATTAGAAGACTCCTATGATCCTCCTCCTGGGTGGTGCAAGTTTTTAACTTGTCATTATCTTCATTCACATGATCTCCAAAACCACATGAATCTCCACTTACCAGCATCCCTTTCTAATATGAACTCACCTCCGAGTTCATGAGACTTTCACATAGCCTCATTTCAGTTCCCATGCCCACCTGGCAAATTGGGATTTTCCTACTGTGCTCTTGACAGCTTATGAGACCCCACAACGATCTCGACTCATTTCCCTCCTGACAATGTGAAATTCCTTGGTTGTCCTCGTGACAGTCTGTGATATCCCACAGTGATCTCATCTCATTTCCTTCCTGACAATGTGAAATTCCCTGGTTGTCCTTGTGACAGTCTATGAGATCCCATAGTGATATCATCTCATTGCCCTCTTGGAAATTGGGAATTTCTTATCTTCCCTCTTGGCAAGTTTTGAGATCCTCAACTGATCTCATTTCATCCTCAGCATCACTGAGATTTCTCCTAGTCTTTGGTTCACATGCCTGAACCACTTCCTCTGGTCCGGTGAGGTTTTCAGCACGCCTCAACCATCCCCTTAACAGTCTCTGTTGTCTTTTATCCATAAACTTCTTGATTGGCCATTTTTCTTTCGTCCTCATGGGCCATTCATATACCCACCTCAACTTGATATCCTGCTGCATCCCAAATTCAAGTTCATCCATCCTTGCCTTGATCTCGACAAGTTCCTTATCCCATGCAACATTCTCTTGTTGCTAGCAGTTCTTCCTTCCACTGCGTACATGAACTTCAGTAGTCATTCTGCCCACTGTCTATCTGTCCTCCTGACAGATCTGTTGCTGTCAGTCTACAACCCTAAGCATTCCCAACATTCCTTTATAGTCCTCCTGACTGGTTCCTTTGACTGCTGCCTACCTGCAAACAATCATTACAGAGCTTCCAACACTTTGTATTTTCTCCTGCCTGTCTTTGCAAGCTACCTATGATACCAAACTGATGTGTACCAGAGTATTCTTCCTCCTCTCGCTTCCTCTACCTGCAATATACAAACATAGTCAAGCTCTGATACCACTTGACGTAGACCTGTAGCCCTCATGCCGAGATCCACTCACAGGATCGTTCATTCACCTTCTGAGATGAAATAGCTCTTTTAATTCCCTGTTGGAATCTCAATCAAATTGATCCACAGGTCCTTCTTCGATCCATGGCCTCTGTACATGACCCTGGATGTTTTCTGAAATGAAACTTCAGGTTTCAGGACTTCCTGTTTCCCGATGTCAAGAGTCCTTGACCCTTCATCCTTCTGATCCCCAAAATGCCGAATTGCCTAAATGGTTTCAACATCATCTAGCCCACTAGGCTACAGCCCTGGTCCATGCGACCTCTCCTCATATGACCGCAGTCCTAATTCGGGGTTTTATGACGCGTAGCACTCGATCTCCTATCCTCTGGACTCCTGAAAACTTGATTCCTGAAATGACGAAATACCTCTGTCCCAGATTCTGGTTCTCCCTTCATGATTTCGGTCGTTCCGTTGCCGAAATGCTCGATCCTCTACTCCACAGGATCTTTGAAATAACGAATCCCGGTATCCCAGAATACAGCTCCCCGACTTCTTCCCATTTTGCGTTTTCGGAGTTTCAATCCTCGAAATTCTTTGACCTCTTGTCTTCGAAACTCCCAAAGTTTCAAATTCCGATACGCTGAAATGACGCTTCTCGCAAATCCTTTTGGACTTCGCGTTTTGAGTTCTCCCATTGCAAGGTCTCCTCTGCCCCTGCTCTCCCGCTCTTCCGGTATCCAAAATTCCGAAGTGGCGATACAACCTTTTTACTCCTGGCCAAGATTAATGGCTATGATCCGCTCCTCAAATCAACAGCCCTGATCATTTCAGAGTTTCCTCCCTAAGGGTCTAGATCTCTCATCCTCATGACTCCCGATATCCCGATACCCGAAGTACCGAAGTAACTGCCTGCTGCCACGTGTCTTCTCTCTGGATGCTTCCAATCCTCTCTTGGATTTTGGGACTCCATGATCCCCGTGGCACAATTTCTCTGTCTTCTCAAATCCCTGGTGTCCGAAATCTCGGTGGACTCCTCGATCTCCTCCATGTGTCCTCCCACAGATGGATGGCTCAGATCGTTTCGGGACTTCACCAGATGCGAAGCTGAAAGACTCTCCCTTCTTTTCTTCTCGATGTCCGAATCCCTGAAATGGGTGATCTCGCGACACATGTCCTCCTCTAAACAAACGACTCAGATCTATTTTCTTATTTCGGGACTATCGCTATGGAGTGTTCCGACCTTTCGTCATCAGGACCTCCGAAATCCTGAAGTCCGAAATCCTGATAGATTCGTTATTTCAAGACTTTTCTTCTCTGTTCACAAGGGTTTAAACCTCGTGCTTCTTCTGATAGATCGGACGACTATCGGTGATCCGTGTGAGATCCAATGACTCACAACTACTCCTACTGTGCGTGACTCCTACGCTGCTCCCTGGACATGGAAATCCAACGATCCAAATCTCTTTCTTGGCCTGATCTGATGACAGCTGTGCTCCTCCTGAGCATGCGTGTTCTTCCTGAACTTGGAAAAATTCTCCAAGTGTCCAAAGGCCTTGATATTTTCTCTTTCCCTCTGCAAACTCTACTCTTTGAGTCTCGCCCGCGTTCTTAACAACGCTGTTCCTCCTAAGATTCTCTCTTTGAATCCTCCAAGGCTCTTTGAATCCTGCACTCCTTGCAGAGTCTCTGCACTCATAAAGGTGCTATCTCTTTTGAACTTTCCTATATCTTTGACCTCTAAAGAATTAACCCTTTTTCTTCTCCTTCAGATGGAGAATCTGATGCCCTCCTGGCACTTCTTTGCTCAAGAAACTTCTTGCTGATATGCAGGGTGTTTAACAACCCTGTGAAGATCCTTCCCCTTGGACTCTTCTCTCTTCCAAAACTTTGAAAGAGTTCTTCTTGTGCACTCTGGAACCTACTCAATGCCCTCCTGGCATAGTGTCCAGAATCCTCAGTGTTACACATCAAAATTGCTAAGTGTCGCGTTGTCCCTATCAATCGTCGTAAGTGTCGCATCTTCCCTACAAATTTCGCAAGTGTCGCAAGTTGGTCATTAGTGTTGCAAATGATGTTTAGACATGATGCCATGATAACGACACTAAGGATGCACTTATGACATCTCACATGACTGATTTGAAGGAGGAGAACTGATTTACTGGGATCAAATGACTCTTGACACCTGAAAGGAGCCCTGAAACGGAGGTTTGGAGGGGGAATGCTCCCTTACTTCAGCTGCAGCAGCGCTGACGCTCCCCTATCATGCTTTAGGGAGCGTTATAACACTGCCCATACCCTTTTGGAGGAGCGTTTCTCATCCTAAGAGTGCTGGCGCTTCCCCAGGGCTTACCAAGGAGCGCTACAATGCTCTGAGACCCCTTCTGAAGGAGCGCTCCCTAATCTGGGTCAGTTGTTAGCCCGTTGAGAAGAATAAGGGGTGGAACATTCGAGATTAGGACGCAGTTGTGCTCGAATTCTTGTTTTCATTAACAGATCCCTGATCTATGGAGAAGGTTCCCAACTGGTTCTAAACATAACTCAAGAGGTTAGGCTCCTCCCAACCTATATAAACAGGCTCTATGATGGTGGAAAGGGGGAAGAATTGAATATGTGAAAATTATGATCTTGGAGGAAGCTTACAGTCAGCCAAAGGAGAGTGATCAATGAAGCTGCTGTTATCCAGGTTGTGGATCTTTCAGGCAAGGGTTAGACGAAGAGGACTTGACGAAGCTGTCGCATTCACATCTACAATTGTAAGTACTGCTGTCGTTATTCTCATTAATATGACACGCTTGGCCTGTTTCTTTCTAGTTTGTGTCTAATGTTACATGAACTTATCATTTAGTGATAGATTTGTTTTCAAGCTAATATCAATAGAGTAGGAAGTGGTCGTTTCTTGTTTTGTCCACAGACCTCAGCGAGGAGCAAAGGATTGGAGCGCAACTCGGAGCGTGCAGGGACAAACGTCGATAACAGGTACTTCTATCATCCTTCCTTCTCATGTGTTAGTTTAGATAGATTTGAAAGAAATTTAGTGTCCATGTTAAGCATTTTTCTGTCTAGGGTTAAGGTCAAGCCTTAGAGGTGATCTACCTGTCCGCAGGGAGATTTTCCTACAACAGAAACTAGCGACTCCACTGGGTAAATTCCCTCAATTCAAAACCTCTTGTTTGGATTTTTCTCCTCATTGACCTTGTTCTGTCCCTTGATTGTTTCAGACCTGGTTCACCCCTCTTTGATTAGTTTCACGAGCTAATTGGCTCCTTACCTTGTCACATTCAGCATACTTGTCAAGCTCAGATCTTAATTTTTGATTTTTTTTGACATTTCTGGGACTTTTAGACCCTGGCGCCCCTATCCTAGTGTTAACAGAGCGCTAACGCTCCTAATAGCCTTACACAGAGTGCTATAACGCTCTTTTCCCTTGGAAACAGAGCGCTAGCCTCCTTTTGGCCCAAAATCCCTCTACAATTGCATTTTTCGAGGTTTGCCTCTGTGGCTCTTTTGCTGAGTGATCTTGTGAGTCAATTTTTCTTCCTTTTTAGCCTTGACATCTGTCTTTTTGAAGAACAAACACCTTGTTGATTGGATCTTGTAACCTTCTTCACCACTTTGCATTGAGTTTTTCCTGTTGAGTGAAGCTTGAAACCTATGCATTGTTTTTCTTTTCTCTTCAGTTGAAGCAAAACCCTGGTGAAGGTCATCAAAGGCCTACATACCTCTTTATCTTGATTTCAGTCAAGGTCATTTGTTTTTCAGCTCTTGCTTTTGGGTGTGAAGTTTGCTTTTTCTTTGATTGTTTCTTGTCTTTCATTTTTCGTTTCGATTTCTATGAAGGGTGTATTGTTTGTGTGACTCTTTCTTATGCTAGTTTGGTTTTCATTCATACCAAGAAGATAATTAGCAAAGATAAGCATTGTGTTGTATTGATCATCATCCATACGCAAACAATAAAAGATATATTCGTGATTGATTGAGCATGTTAGAAGGCATTTGAAAGTTTTTGCATCACATCAGGATTTGATTGAGAAAATAATTGTTTGAGGGCATTCCATAGTTATGCTTGTTAGTGAAAGAACTCTCTCTCTCCCTTAGATAGATGTTCATCGAAAGGAAATGACTGTTTATCATGCTTGATGCATTCTTTGGGTCTGATTCATAATTCCATTTGTTTCACTTCCATGCATCCCTTTTTGCGTAAAGAACAACCATAAAAATCGACGCTAATTAAAATTTATCTAGAACTTTTTCTTTGATAGAATCCTCCACCAATAGTAGAATAGGTGTAGTACTTTGGATTAGGCTGTGAGCATAACTCTCCAAAGTTGTCAAAACAAACATTAGCATCCTGAGTTAGGGAGAGTAAATCCAGTTATCGTATAAGTCTGCCTGGGATCCCCCTCTCACACAGGGGTTACACACGAAGTTGCATTCGGGTAAGCTACGGGGACTAACCCTCCGTGGTTTAACTGATTGTGGTGGTCAGATCATATTATGGGGATCACTTTGAGGTAAATCCACAATTACTGCATGGAAGCTTCTTAGTTGGTTTCAGGCTTGATACCCTGCCCGTACGTTCGGATCGAACTGTCGACTGTTCCTGCCCAGGGGTTGACTGCGAATTGGTAACCTTAGTGGCCATAATATTTTAGGTTCTTACACAAGGTGACGGTGACGAGAAGTCTCACTGTACTTGGAGCAGACATTGGTCAAACTCACTCGGGCTCCTTGGAGGCTAAATCCACAATTACTGCGTGGAAGCTTGCACCAAGGTGTAAGTCCGTTAAGCATGTCGCCATTGTAACTGTTCCACCCTATCCCCACCCCTTCTGGACTTGATCACGCGACATTGGATTTCATCACCAACTAGTACGGTCATCAAAAGAAGGTCTTGTTTGCTTGTTGTGATTCTTAGATTTTTTAGCATGTGCTGTTTCTTTTCGCTAGTTGGCCATAGATTTCTTTTTTCGACTCTTTTCTTCCGCCAACATCGACCCTCCACGACGCTCGCGGAGGCTAAAGGGAATTCCTCCAGAAAATATGGAAGGAGACACCCCTTTACCCCCTCATTCTACGGAGCAATCTCCTCAACTGAGTGAGGTTCAAAACACTACATCTTCTCAGGAAGAAGTTCCCATCCCTTTGGAGAATTTTAGAATTGTCTCGGAATCTCCGGAAGCTTATCGCATTCCGAAGGGATATGAGCGACAGATCCTCCACCTAAATTCCACTGGAGAATTTGTTGTCATAAACCCTTCTAACGCTCTGGCCGGGTCTCCTCAAAACCCTTTACCAGATAACCCCTTTTGGACCGAGAACATTGTTCATAGTCCACCACGCTTGGTGCGAGATCTTTATGGAACAAGAGAAGGTGCCGACGCATCTTCCTCCTACACGGTACCCCCAAATCACTTCACCGGTACTACCACTTTTACAACCACAACAACCGTTGCTCCGAGCACACCACCCGTTGGCCCGAACGTACCATTCGTTGGCCCGAGACCTACTATTCCCCTCCAGACAGCCCATTCGACAATGGCCCCGCACATTTCGACCATCCCTGCCGGTAATGGAGTAGTTAATCAAGCTCTGATTGGCACACATGTAACACCAAGACCAAATCTCCCTTTTGGATTTAGGGAACTGAACGCATCTGCCACTACCACTGCCCAAACCACTACTCAAATCGTACCGGGAAGTTCCTTACCTATCCAACAACCTGGAGGGACTGTCCTTGGTGGTTCTAACCCAATCGGCAACACTGGTCAATCTTTTACGTCTGGTCCTCAAATCCCGGGAACTCTACCTCAAGCTGGGGGGCATCCTCCCACCAGAGGACAAATCCCATTCGGAGGGCACCCTCATGCTGGGGGGCAACCTCAAGTTGGAGTCCACCATCAACCACAAGGACAAAATGTGTCCGTTGTACCCAATCCGTGGGGCGTCCCTTTTCAAGGAAATCCGCATGCCTCCATGGGACAAACTGTGCCTGCCGCATCTAACCCATGGAACGTTCCTTTCTCAGGAAACCCACACTTCCCGGCAGGAAAAAATTCGCAGACTCCGCAACAACCTCCTTATGGACAAATTCCCAACCCAACCCATAACCCTCAAAACCCATCTGGTTATCCTCCGCTCACACATGCTTCTCAAAACACTTCAAA
>JZKD02S2419187.1:132006-145231 GCA_000966675.3 Picea glauca | reverse complement strand
TGCACAAACCCCCACGCCGGGGGGCAGTTCCAACCAACCCCATGATGAGGCCTCGACAAGTGCACACATTTACATGTTTAACGGGGTTAATCTAACCACTCGTTCTGTGACATACGACACGCCAGTTAAACCTGATAAGCCGAAGACTGCTAACAGTCCTTCGACATATCCTTTACCATATGTTGTTAATCCTCCGTCTGTTAGCCCTCCATCCGAGCCACTTCAGATTGAGAAACCTTCTTTTGAATCCATCTTACGCCCTCCTAAGAGCACCATCCGGAAATCCACTTTCAATCCTAATTCACGGGCTGCCCAAAACTACAATATTGTAGAAGATTTGGCCCAAGCTCCGTGTGCCATGTCCGCATTGGAAGTTTTACAACACTGTCCCAACCAACGTAGGACACTCTTAGCTGCTATTGGCGCTTTCGATCCCGAGTCATCAAACTACATCACGTTTAATCTGGATGACCATCAACCGCGACTCTCCCACCAGCTAGCTTTCCAAATCGATGTTGTTGTTCATAATCAACAAATCCATCGAACCATCCTGGATGAGGGAGCCTCTACCTGTGTCATGTCTCTAACCTGTTGGAAAGGTTTGAAATCACCTGCCCTTAACAAATCCCCCACGATGTTACGCGCTTTCGATGGACGAGGTTTCCATCCTCACGGATTATTACAATCCCTCGTCGTTCAATTGGGCGGTAAAACTGTTACTGTTGATGTCGAAGTGGTCAATGCTCCCCTCGATTACAACCTATTACTCGGAAGAAGTTGGTTCTACGCTATTACTGTCATCGCCTCGTTGGTGTTTCTATGTGTACAATTCCCTCATCAAGGAAAAATTGTCACCATCGATCAACTTGATTTCTGTACACCCGACGCTCGCATTCCTGCCACCAACAACATTCCTTTTTTGGGAGATCACCTAGTTACGTATGAAAGCGTTGGTGTTGGATTATTGAAATATTCTAGCCTCATGGGTACCTTCCTTACACCACTTCCACCTACTACACATCATATTTACGCCGTCAATATGATCTCAACTTTTCCTTATCAATCCTTGGAATCATCTGACCCCTGGATTGTGCCTAGTCCTTTGGAATTCGATGGACTTAGTGACACCATGCCACTCAGCCCAATCGAGGCCGCATATGTATCTATTTAATCTTCCTCTCCCTCTTTGAACACTTCACATTCAGTGGAACCCGACACTTACTCGGTGCCCTCATGGTTGGATTCCCTATCATCTGCCGTCGATTACATTTCCCACATTTTTCCTTCGGATGAATCTATTATGGAAATGTTGAGCATTGACGATTTACCCTGGGATGACAACCACCACCGATCCTCTTTTCTTCCACCTTTGGAAGAGGTGCAAGACATACGATCTGTCTTCCCCCCTGATGTTACCGATGCTCCACAACCCCCTATCCTCACTCAAGATACTTTCTCTAAGGGGAACATGGGTAACATCTCTACTACAATCACAATTGACATTTTAGTCAAAGAAGGTGTCATGGAAAACATTAATCTTGGTGCTAATTGCACGCTCGACAAAGTGGTTTCTTACACCGCTTTGTTCAAGGAATTACGTGATGTCTTTGCATGGAGCTACGAGGAAATGCCAGGGATTGACCCTTCAATCATCATACACGAAATCAAGACTTACCTTGACGCAAAACCTGTTCGACAAAAACTTCGCCCGGTCCACCCCAAGAAACTAGTAGCTATCAAGGCAGAAGTTGAAAAAATTCTAAAATCTGGCTTCATCTACCCCGTCCCTTTGACGGAATGGGTCTCTAACCTCGTTCCGGTTGCCAAGAAACAAGGGACCATCCGTTTCTGCGTAGATTATCGTGATCTCAACAAAGCTTGTCCCAAGGACAACTACCCTACACCTTTTATCGATCAAATCATCAATAATTGCGCGGGAAGCGTAATCTTCTCTTTCATGGATGGATTTTCTGGATACAACCAAATTGAAATCTTACCTGCTGATCAACACAAGACAGCCTTTATCTGCCCTTGGGGAACTTTCGCTTGCTGAAAGCTACCTTTTGGCCTTAAAAATGCTGGTGCTACTTTCCAGTGTGCCATGTCGTACGCTTTCCACGACATCAAACATATCGCGGAACCTTACCTCGATGATTTTCTCACCCATTCATCCAACCGACCCAATCACATTGGTCACTTGCGGGCAACTTTTGTTCGATGCCGCTTCTATCGTATTCATCTGAACCCACATAAATGCATTTTTGCTGTCGAATCCGGCATAATCCTCGGTTTCATCGTCTCCAAAGATGGGATCAGGGTGGATCCCTTAAATATCAAGGCCATTCTAGCCTTACCCCCACCCGCCAACTTAACCCAACTTCAAAGTTTGCAAGGCAAAGCAAACTTTCTTCGCCGTTTCATCTGCAATTACGCCGAGATCACTAAAGGATTTATGCGGCTACTGCAAAAGAACGTCCCTTTCATCTGGGATGACACTGCCCAACGGTCATTCGACGCTCTCAAGCACGCTTTGACCCACGCTCCTTTGTTACATCCTCTCGAATATACAAAAGATTATATCCTTTACTTGGCCGCTTCTTCTTCCACCATTGCGATGGTGTTAGTTCAAGAGGAATCTAACGATGAAGAACATGTGATTTATTATCTGAGCAAGAGTTTATCCAAACCCGAACTCAGATATTCGCATGCTGAGAAACTGGCTATGGCAGCTGTCATTGCTGTCCAACGATTCCGCCACTACATCCTATTACGCACCACCACGATAATCACAGACTCCAACCCCATGTACCACATCTTGACGCGTCAAGTACTTGGGGGAAAATATTCGAAATGGATCGTTATTCTTCAAGAATTCGATATCGAGTTTACAAAGGCTAAAGCCAAAAAATCCCTGGTGTTTGCCGAGCTCATCTGTGCTCTCCCTTGTGCCGATGAAAACATTGAACCTAGATATTCTCTCCCCGATGAATCTCTCTTCCTCATCAGCACTTCTGATCGTTGGTACAGAGACGTTCTCCTCTACCTTCAAACTCAACGTTTTCAGCCAAACATCTCTCGAGAAGAGCATCGACGCATCCGTCACCACTCTCGCCGTTATCTCATCCTCGACGACACTTTGTATCGCCGTGGTATTGACACAATCCTCCGACGATGTCTGATTCACGAAGAGGCTGAACGCGTTTTGAACGATTGTCACCTTGGTGCTTGTGGCATTCACCTTTCCGGGATGGCCATAGCCCAAACAATCCTACGTGCCCGCTACTTTTGGCTCTCGATTTTCAAAGATTGCATCGAGGCTATCAAAAAATTCCCACCCTGCCAAATCTTCAACAAGAAGGCACGCACCCACCCTACTGCGCTACACCCCATTATTTCCATCGACCCCTTTTCAAAATGGGGGATCGATTTCATGCAGTGTAAGCCTACCTCAGCTGGGGGGCACGGTTACATCATCGTCGCCGTCGACTATTTCACAAAATGGGATGAGGCTATGCCCACCTTCCTGAACGATGGCTGTACTACAGCCCTATTCCTCTTCAACCACATCATTACTCGTTTTGGTGTACCACATGCCATTTTCACCGACCATGGTGCACACTTCAAAAACTAGATGATGAGCGAGTTACACATCAAATTGGGTTTTCTCCATGAAAACTCATCCCCTTACTACCCTCAAGTGAATGGACAGGTTGAGGCTATCAACAAAGTCCTAAAAACCATGATCCAACGCATGGTAGGGGAAAACAAGACATCGTGGCATTTACAACTATTTTTTGCTCTCTGGGCCTATCGCACGTCTGTGAAAACCTCAACTGGATTCATGCCTTTCCAGTTGGTCTATGGCATTGAGGCCATCCTACCCATCGAGTGTGAAATTCCATCACTCAAATTGAAAATAGAACTCCTGCCCCATACTTCTGCGGAAGAAGAACGATTCTTGTACCTATCCAAGGTGGACAAAACACGCCGTGATGCTGCTCTCGTTAATGAGGCACATCGGAAATGAATTAAGAGTCAATATGACAAATCCGTCCAACCTCGAGCCTTTGCAGAAGGAGACTTAGTCCTCGTTTATGACCAAGAACACGATAAATTGGGAACAGGAAAGTTAGAACCTATGTGGCACGGTCCTTACATCGTGAAGCGTGTTTTACACATAGGTGCTTACGAAATCATGATGGAATTTCCCTGGGAGAGCCCTGAAATGGGCTTTACCTTAAGAAGTACTATGCCTAGATCACCTAGCATCTGTACTTTGTATATTATTGTATTTTAGTTTGGTGTGTCTTTTCTTTCGCCTGCTCAAGTCTTTACCATTGCCACTCATGACTGTGCTTGTGTTTTCATGCGCAGATGACGTCTGCCTTTCCTATCTTTTTTGGGTTCGTGGATGGTGCCAGCCGACATACCCGGAACATTGCTTCGACAACATGGGTTATTTGTCAGTTCGATGAGGTGGTGAGTTCAAGAGGCATCTGTTTAGGACCAACAACCAACAATATGGCAGAATATCACGCTGTCATTGGACTGTTAACCCAAGCCTCCTCCCTAGGTATCTCTCATATCATTATTTACTTAGACTCCCAACTTGTGGTTTATCAAATCAACCGCATCTATGCTATCCGTAATCCTATCCTACTACGTCTACACTTGCAAGTTCGCTGCCTTGAACGAATGTTCGATTACATTGAATATAGACACATTCCGAGAGAAATTAATAGTGTTTCAGATTCGTTAGCTAATTATATCATGGATTGGTATTTAGCCCACAGATAAGATTCAAGGAAAGCAAAAATTGTACATTACATGTAAATTAAAACACATCACATACATCATCATGTACAAACCATCGACATCATAAAAAATCAAAACTGTATATATATATATATATGGCGTGACTGAAATGTTTACATTACATCAAAAAGTCTGTAAGAGAACAAAATATTGGGTCCATCCACCCATACAACTTCGCCAGACAAGGCATACAAAAAACATGATCTCGGGGAAACTCTAATCTCCCCGCACTACGTTGTACTGTGAATAGCATACTACTGCACGTACTACATGCCTCAACAAAGAATTGATATTCTCGGGCACCCCTACAGTGTGCCGCTGCAGATGCAAAGGCACGTCCCCCCTCTGCAGAGGAGGGATACCCATCATAAGGCCTTGGAGGTTCCTCTCAACCTCCCGAAGGCCCACCACCGGTTCTGCTGGGTCTGCTACAACTGGGGCACCGCCACAACGTCCTGGCACTGGTATATCCACTGGGCACACCGCCCCCTTGTCTGCACATTGAAGACAAAACATCTATTAACACTCTCTTACATACCCAAAAAAATACATATACATCAAAAAACCTAAAAAACAAAAACTAGACAAGGTACGACCTAGTCTCTTACCTGACTCGTCCCAATCTTCCCCCTCGGGCAAAATCAAGTCCATACTCCTGCGGAAGTCCACATTGGCATATGGGAAGTCCTCGATCCAGAGGTACTGCTGCCTCAACCAGGCAAAGAAATCACCAGTAAAACGGAACTCTGACTCTGAAACTAACCTCAGAGATAAGCTAGTCCACCTCTCCATCCTAGGCTCATCCACTGGTTGCACTGCCAGCGCGATCTGAGGCTGCATCTGAGGGATGCGCTCCAAGAAGGATGAGACTAAGAACGAGCCATAGCCAAACTATTTTTGGCCGTTCCTGCACCGATAAATTTGTTCCTTCACATTCCGAAGGAACGCTGCACTCCAATTGAACAGTGTTGGCTCTAAACACTGAACACCATAGGCCACCTGCGATCTCGAAGCCAAATGAGCACTAGTGCTACCAGTCACACTAGTGATAGAAAATAATATAGATCGAAGAGGCAGATCTCGCATATCCTTGATAGGGATCCTTCCCCCTACCAACCTTGCTCTCGGAACACAGTGACGTGCCAGATACACGTTCACCTGCTCGGGTAATGCCCTCTGCCCTGTAAAATCTATGGGGACCCCTCTTTTTGAGAGGCCGGTCAGAAAGTACACATCTTCCAACTCGATGGTTAGGAGTTGTGTACCAATACGGAATCCCTGTTCTGTAACATCCCAAAGGCCAATCATGTGCTCAAGCAGTAGAACCTCTCTTTTCATTTTTTTCAATTTGAAAAACTTGAGCAAGCCGCAGGCCCTCAAAGAGGCCCGCGTACGGGGACTTCGTAGAGAGGATAAATCATCCATCTCGTGTTCTCGCTCTTTCCATTCAATCATGATTTCCGAATACACCTACAAAACAAAAAAATCAAAATTTTCATCATTCCCCACGTTTTTGTGATTTCGGCGATTTTCAAAAAGAATTTTAAAACATAAAATCAAATGCCCATGACATCTAAAAGCATCCAATCATCCTTTCTAACCACCACACCCTTTAATATTTACCAAACAATGATTAAAACATGGTAAAAATGCAAAATGATTTGAGGGGGTGCGTGGGCCCTTTGAGGGGAATTTCCATGAGTTTCTTTGCTAAAATGGTCGGTCTCATCAAGTGAAAAGGTGTAGACATCCTAACAACCCTTCCCCAATGCATTTTTGTGAAAGAATTCCCCCATTTCATTGACTTTTAAAAGGAGGCCGATTTGGTTCAAAATAGACGACCTAGGGCTTTGTGTTTTAAATCAATAATACCATGAAAATCAACTTGAAACCATGCAATTGAGAGAGCAAAGAATGAACACCTACCTGGTTCGAACGGTGTGCGAAATGATCAATCGTAGCTCTGACAGCGAGAAAAATAAGATTTGCTCCAATCAAGATTCTCCAACACTCCACAAAATCCTTGCAAAATGAAATGGTAAATAAGTTTTTCAAATCAATTCGTATTTATAAAATTTTATTTTTTCATAAGGTATGGTCATTTTGGGTTTCTCTAATGGTGTAAATGGCTTCACTAATCTCTGGTTTATAGTTTCTGGCATCGCAGGTTTATTGGCAGTTCTAATGAATTTTTTACCTTGTTGTATTTATGAGCATAGTCTTAGTTCGTTCTCAAGCTCGACAATATGATAACGCAACCGGGTAAACTTTTATCTTTTTTTCGAACCCAAACGGATACGATCACATGAAAAAGGAACCCCCCTGGAGTCTCCTTTAAGCCCTTTTCAGACTCTCTAAAATATGAAAAGATTGTCGAGTGATCTTGCTTCCTTTCACACTCGTTAAAAGGTCAAAAAGGGCGTCTTGCGAGCGATAGTTTAACCCTTTTTCGGTCTCGTCGGACTATTGTACGAAAAAGGAACTGAGAGAGTTCTCTTTTAAGTGTTTTTCCAAACTCTATAATCCCAAAAAACCTTCGAGTTTTCTGTCTTTGGACTCGTTAAAGCACACATCGACAAGCCCATATGGGAATGAACCCTTACTTCTTCCAGTTCGTTAAAAAAAGGAAGAGGAACTTACCGAAGGTGAGTTATATCGAGCATGTGTTATCCTCCTCGAGCTTGTTAAATCAAAAAGAGGTACTCATCTATCTAGATGGGGGAAAAATTGAAAGGAACAAGCCAAGCAGTCTCTTGAGAACACCATCTAGCACTTCTTAGAGTCTCCCTTGAACACAACACTGTGTCATCTACTCATATCATAATCCGCTGAACCTCTGCACTGAGCCAATCTTTGAGTTTCCTTTCACTCCTTTGGGTCACCCGACGCAAGTCACGGTATCCATTGCCCAATTTTGGTCCATGTCATGTTTTGCTGTTGTGCCTCAGTGTTCAAGAGAAGTGTCCGCCTCGAGAGTCAACCATCCCAAATATCTTGTCTCAAAACCCGTGTCAGTCCATGTTCTTTTGACCTACCAATTATATCTTCATACACGTTTCGCGTCGTTGATGGGGGATACATCAAGGCCCTCCCTCGACGAGTCTATTCCTATCGACTTCAACACACTATCTGGGAATTAGACTTAGAAACTAGTTAGTACTTTGGGACCTGCATGCCTCAATGGCAGGCTTCCTCACATTCGACAGTGGGTTTACATCATTGACCTCTGATCGAATGATTCCACGAATGTTCGACTTCAGCTCATCTATTTACGTTTGGTGGAATGTGCTAATATACCTTGGGAATCAGTGACATTAATGGTGATCTCACTCGCACTTATTAACGATTTACCTCATTGACCGGTAATCAAGTGGTTTCTGCCATGTTCGACACCGAGACATCTATTCACATGGTTAGAACCATATCGCACGGGGATTGGTAAGAAGACCTTGGGTTGAGTAATTCACTTTGATATATGGTTCGCCCAGGTTGCGAAGGAATTCTGGACAAAGGACACATACATTGTTACATAGATCCACTTTGTATTGGTCGTGGCTATGTCTTGTCATCTCGTAGATCCACTGTGTATTCTTCGTGGCTACGATAAGTCTGAGTTATCAAAGTATAGATCCACAGTGTATCTTCGGTGGCTATACCCTTTTATCAATAAAATTATGGATCCGCAGTGTATATTATGGCGGCCATATCTCAAATCTTGATCATCCAAGCATAGGTATGCCTGCCTTAGGTTTTGAAATATGTCTTGATATTTGTTGGATGTTTGTGTGCATCTTCCGTCAGGTTCTCCGAGTCTATACCCTTTCTTGAACATCTGCAAAGTATTTCAGTCATCAGTTCGTATCTTCTGACTTCATACTTTGGGGGGCATTCTGTTACACATCAAAATTGCTAAGTGTCGCGTTGTCCCTATCAATTGTCGTAAGTGTTGCATCTTCCCTACAACTTTCGCAAGTGTCGCAAGTTGGTCATTAGTGTCGCAAATGATGTTCAAACATGATGCCATGATAACGACACTAAGGATGCACTTATGACATCTCACATGAATGATTTGAAGGAGGAGAACTGGTTTACTGGGATCAAATGACTCTTGACACCTGAAAGGAGCCCTGAAACAGAGGTTTGGAGGGGGAACGCTCCCCTACTTCAGCTGCAGCAGCGCTGGCGCTCCCCTATCATGATTTCGGGAGTGTTATAACGCTGCCCAAACCCTTTTGGAGGAGCGCTGACGCTTCCCCAGGGCTTACCAAGGAACGCTACAATGCTCTGAGACCCCTTCTGAAGGAGCGCTCCCTAATCTGGGTCAGTTGTTAGCCCGTTGAGAAGAATAAGGGGTGGAACATTCGAGATTAGGAGGCAGTTGTGCTCGAATTCTTGTTTTCATCAACAGATCCCTGATCTATGGAGAAGATTCCCAACTGGTTCTAAACATAAATCAAGAGGTTAGGCTCCTCCCAACCTATATAAATAGGCTCTATGATGGTGGAAAGGGGGAAGAATTGAATATGTGAAACTTATGATCTTGGAGGAAGCTTACAGTCAGCCAAAGGAGAGTGATCTGTGAAGCTGTTGTTATCCAGGTTGTGGATCTTTTGGGCAAGGGTTAGACGAAGAGGACTTGACGAAGCTATCGCATTCACATCTACGATTGTAAGTACTGCTGTCGTTATTCTCATTAATATGACACGCTTGGCCTGTTTCTTTCTAGTTTGTGTCTAATGTTACATTAACTTATCATTTAGTGATAGATATATTTTCAAGCTAATATCAATAGAGTAGGAAGTGGTCGTATCTTTTTTTGTCCACAGACCTCAGTGAGGAGCAAAGGATTGGAGCGCAACTCGGAGCGTGCAGGGACAAACGTCGATAACAGGTACTTCTATCATCATTCCTTCTCATGTGTTAGTTTAGATAGATTTGAAAGAAATTCAGTGTCCACGTTAAGCATTTTTCTGTCTAGGGTTAAGGTCAAGCCTTAGAGGTGATCTACCTGTCTGCAGGGAGATTTTCCTACAACACTCAGAGTTTCTATTTCTCTATGAACTCATAACATAGTTCCTCCCTTAATGCAACTAGTGCATATGCTTAATGCCCTCTTGGCAGAGCTCTATAGAACCCTCAATGATTCTATCTTTCTCCCGAACTCAACAGAGTTCCTCTATACACCCTATGCACCTGCTCAATGCCCTCTTGGAAGAGCTCTATAGAACTCCTCAGAGATTCTGTCTTCTACTATGTCCTATTCCACATAGTCTTGCCTTCAAGGTATTCAACCACCTTGAGGTATTCCATTGAGTCAATGACTTTAGCTGTTGTGCCCTCTTGGCGCATCCTTGTCCAAATTCCACAGAATTGGAAGTGCTCTCTAGCACTGGCTATCAGAACCCACAGTGTTCTGTCACACCCTCCTGGTATGAAGCCTCAAAGATCCACAAACTTGAAATCAGACAACTCCTGCAAATGCATACCTATCCATACATCTACAACATATAAAGAACACACAAAGACATTCACACAACACAGACAATATGCAGGAAAAACTACTCTGGTTTGTATTAATAAAAATGCCTCTTTTTACAAGGTGTTCCTGAGCTCAGACTTTGATAGTGTCTCGGATCCTTCTCTCTATGTTCTCTACTTCTTCCTCCTGCTACTCTCTCTAAAACAAGATCAAAAAGACCTTTTACATGAGGGGGCTCTTCGATCTCTTCCCTCCAAAGCTACCTACCCTATTCAATTACATTAAACTTACATTGAATGGGCTGTCTAGTCCATATCAGATCTAGATCTCAATTTTACAACCATTAAGGCTATCTACATCTATGCCTACGCAAAAGGCATGGCCTTTTGGCTCTAACAGCCTTACAAATATTAAATGTGCTTGATTCAAATTCAAAATTTGAATATGAGATGGTTGTGCCTCTCTTCCTCATTGAATGCATGCGCTGAGTGGGTTGGATGGCTGGCGCATGGATGGCATGGAGAGATGCTCCTGAATCAAGGATGAGCAAGAGGATGCTTCAGACGAGGTAGAGGACCAGTGGTGTGTCAAAATTGTCAACAATGGGGACATTACGCAAGGGAATGTCCACGTCCACCAACAACTTGTATGTATTGTCACACATCAGACCACAATATAGAAGAATGTCTGACACTACTAGTAAAGATTCAGGAAAAGAGGAGTCAGAACAACTAGATTTTTCAGTAGATTTCCGCCAAAGAAAGGGATGAAGTGTTGATTAAGGTTGGTTTTCATTGATGTCAACCCTTAAAGAAAGCCCTGTAGCACAAGGTTTGGGTAATGGACCTAAGATTGTTTGATGTAAAGATGAATCAATATTGTCTTGTCATGGTTGATAAGAAGTAAAAATGGATGAACTCCAAAGTGGTCCCCTTATGGTGAAAGCCCTCGCAGGAAGATGCTTTGCAGAGTGAGAGAATCCATGCTTATTTGAGGAATAATGAGATGAATTAAAGTGAATTTGTCAGTGAAACTATCCTAGATGGATAGTTCTTGTCATACCGTTTCCGGTGGTATGTGGAACATCACATAACTCCTCACGGTTAGAGAGTTATGACCATATGATGTTGGAGAACCCTCATGAGGCTTATAGAATCCCCAAAGAGTCAAAGTGCTTTGCAAAAATAAATTATTTTAATTGAAGAATCCCGAAAATAAGGAAAGTGTAAGGCTACATGAAGATATAAATAAGAGACAAAGCTCACTCATAAAAAACATACTTGTACATATTGTATATCTATTTTCTTGTGTAAATATTCTTGTAAATACTTGTGGATACATCTGAAGTGGTGAACGTCTAAGGCAGCATGAAGGGTTGACGACGAAATTCTTGGATTTACAGAAAACCCTATTTTATGGTGCGTACGCGGGCTGTTTGTGTATAGGGAGCGTATACAGAGCTGTCTGTGTATAGGGTGCGTACAGTGTTAGAAAAACAGGACCGCGGAGCAATAAAATAAAACAAATGCGGAAATGCAACACATAAGATACACAATACAAGAGAGACACAGATTTACGTGGTTCATCCAGTGTGGGCTACATCCACCAGAGAAATTGCCAGGTCCTTTCTTTATTATTATCCAGCAAAATGAAGGGATACAACCTACAACAAAACCTGCTGTCACTTCCTCTTCTTTCTCTCATAGTCTCTTCTCTCATAATACAATACTTGCAAACCTGCATAGCTGCAATACATTTCCCTCATAGAAGAGGGTTTCCTTCTAAGGTAAAAAACCCTAACATAATCTCTATCGTTAGATCTGCGACCTTATAATGAACGGTCCAGATTTACAATGAAATTACAATATACTTTTACAAGGAAATTTTTGCTTCGGGGGCTTCGCCCGCGAACCCCCATCGGGGGACGCTTCCCCCAAACCCTCGTTGGAGCCCCGCTTGCCCCCAGACCCCCCAGCCAGGGGGATAGCCCCCCTGAACCCCGCAGAGGGGGTACCCCCCCTCTGCACTCCCTCGCGTGGAAGAGTGTACATACTTATGGGGTGTAAATACTTCATGGGGTATAAACATGGCTGAAAGTAAAAGACCTCTAAATCAGGAAGATAATGAGGCTCCACAACCAACAATCTCCCACTTGGAGACTAATCTCATCAACTCCACCGCTGCTGTATATGCTAGACTCTGAACCTTCTTGGACCTGGAAAATTTCTCATATTCATATTCATTGTTGAAGACCAACTGAAACTGAGCAAGAACCTAGTTTCTCCCTGGTTACTCCCTTTGTTAACATGTCTGCAGGATTATGGCTAGTGTGTATCTTTTCCATATTCAATTGTCCATCTTCCAAGGTGGATCATATGAAGTGGTACCTCAACTATATATTCTTAGTCTTCGAATGGAAGGCTGAGTTCTTTACAAGGTGAATGGCACTCTGACTGTCACAGTACAGCCGACTATTCTCTTGCTTCTTTCCCAATTCCTCCATAAACCTTTGTAACCAAATCATCTATTTACTAGCCTTTGTAGTAGCAACATACTTTGCCTCTGTTGTTGAAAGTGCAACAACCTTTTGCAGTTTCGAAATCCAACTTACTGTTGTTCCACCTATAGTAAAAACATACCCTCTGGTGCTCCTCCTGCTGTCTTTATCACCTGCCATATCTGAATCAACATATCCTTGTAGAAAAGTGTCTGAACCTCCAAAACACAATTCATGTGTAGTAGTACCTCTCAAATACCTGATAATCCACTTTACTGCCTCCCAATGTTCTTTACTTGGATTGTTCATATACCTGCTGACAACTCCCACTGCATGTGCAATATCTGGTCTTGTGCAAACCATTGCATACATCAAGCTGCCAACTGCTAATGAATATGGGACCCTGGACATGTATTCTATCTCCTCCTATGTCT
>JZKD02S2419187.1:97540-113536 GCA_000966675.3 Picea glauca | reverse complement strand
GAAAACTCATTGATCCATCTTAATCTATGCATTCTCATCAAGGACAATACATATTATATTACATAAATCATCAGTCAATCAATCCTTTGACATCAATCAATCACTTGACATCAATTAATGACATCAATCAATCAAACCATTGGCATCAATGACAACATGATCCAATAGGTTGTAACCTGAGAAACCGTCTAGTAAGGAGATCCTACTGGCCCCAACTACCTTTTGTAATATGTGATCCATTTTAAGAAAAGGGTAATTGTCTTTGAGGGAAACCTTGTTCAGATTTCTAAAATCAATGCAAAGCCTGATTTTGCCAGTTTTCTTCCTGGTAGGAATCAGATTAGAAACCCATTTGGAAAATCTCAAGGGGACTATAATTTTGGCATCATACATTTTTTTTATTTCCTTTTCTATCAGGGGAAGCAACTTGGGATTGATTGCCTGAAAGGTTTGTTTTTTTCTTTTATTGGGATCCGATGTTGTATGATACTTGTATCATAAGATTTTAAATCCTCGTAACCCCAAGCAAACACATCTACATATTCCTTAAACAATTCAATGTATTTGCATTTTTTCTCAGGGGGTAGCGATTTGGAAAGTTTTATCATCTTGGGTTTTTCCTCTGTTCCTATGTTACACTCTTCGACCTCTTTACCACTAGCTTCAATTTTTGGTTTTTTCGCTACATCATTAAAATCAAACAAGTCTTCCAGTGGAACTAAACCTCTAGGTAACACAATGTTTTTAAAATGTAAAATACCAGAATCTACTTCATTTTCAGTCAATTCCTCTGAATATACTTTATTTACACTACCATTTTCAAAAACAGATTTATTTACATTATCATCATCATTCTCTAAGTCTATATTTATACATTTGAAATCATTCTTACTCTGTAGGAAGTCTTTAATTTGATCGTCATTCTCGAATATCTGCCAGTATATGATGTTGTCTAGAACAATTGGTCTTCACTTCACCTCTATTGTGTATTGGCGAGTGGAACGAAAAGGTATTTTGCATGTAGCTGCTAATGTGGCCAGCCCGTCTACTAGTATGTTTTGTCCCATGGGCATTACCTGCAAATCGATTTCTGTAAAACATTGAAGGGAATCCAAAGAGGCATTCCTGTAAGCTCTAAGTATGGGATGTTTAGCTGCATACTCACCTTTAATTTGCTTAATAATCAATTCAGATTCACCCCTTACCATAATCTGTTTGGCACCAACCTTCTTCAGTAGTTTCAGGCCAAGCATCAAAGCTTCGTACTCAGCTATGTTGTTAGTGCATTGGAAATTCAGTTTGTAATAATGTCTCTCTGAATACCTCAATTTGTGATTATGCAACCACAATCTAGCTCTAGCTCCCTCCTTGCTCACAGCTCCATCAAATTCCATGCTCCAAAAATCTCCTAGCAGTTCCTCACTTTCCACAGTTGCAGTATTTCTTACCTCAATGATTGCTTTATCTTCTTTTGGATCAGGTGTATCATCTTCTTGCTGAGCGATTTGTCCTTCCAAGTCACCATCATTGTACAAAATAAAAGAATCCAGATCAGAGTGTGCAGAGTATAGTGGGTAGTTGTGTGGATTTTCCTGACCGCTGACCATATACTTCATCAAAGTCTCTCTACACAGTATTCTCTCTCTGCACAGTATTCTCTGTTGTCCAAATACTGGTATGCTGGCATAGGACATATCTAGCTACAGGGTACCTTTCAGCTTATCTCCCCAGGATCTTGATAGTAACATACCGTATTTTGAGGGAATGTATGCAACCACGATATCTATCACCATACTCTTCGCTGGGATTTGAGCTAGGGTGATGCATAAATATTTAATTAGCCCTATACATTTGACCTTGCTAGAGTCAAAAGAATGAAAATCCTAGTAGGGTCTGGTGACCTCAAGTCACAAATTTTCCATCACAACTTTGGGCATCAGGTTGTGAGAGGCGCCTGAATCCAACATAGCGTTGTCTAAGATCGAGTCATGGATATTCAGGCTGATGTAGAAAGGGGGAATGACACCGTTATCGGTTTGAACATCAACTTCGGCCAAACAGGAGCTCATGTTGATCATCAATAAGATTTACCGTGTCTGAGTGGTTGGCTGATCCGACATTCAGGGCCTTCGTACCTATCTTTGGTTCGATGCTTAATGCTTTAATCACCTTCGACCTGTAAGCGTTCTTTCTCATCATCTTGGAAAGAGGAATGGGAATATTCAATTTATCTAGTTCCCCTTCAAGGATGAAAGTAGTAGAAGCTTTTCTTAGGATTTTCACTTCTAGTTTATCCATCAGAGTCCTCTAGGTATAAGTACTTGGATGACTAGTTGATGAAGCCTCAGTCTGATTTGATCTTTGTAAAATTTCAGGGTTTCTTTTTGTAGGAGATTCAACATTATTCCTCTCAGGGACTTTCTTGGGAGATGTGTCCAAGGTTTTCTTGGTCTCAACTATTCTCTTCATTTCAGTAGCCTTGTTTGTTTCAACAACCTTCTTTGGAGGATTTTCATTTGTCCTCTTGCTTATCAAGTTATAATACCTATGGAACTCCATTATAGAATTTTCAAAGGCCTACTATTCTGTTTCCTCTACCTCCTCATTTACCTCTGTTTGTGAAAAGAGAAAGATCTCATGCTCTTCCTGAGTGAGAAAAATGGATTTATCATCATGGAAGCCCATGAGGTTTATATGAGTGTCGTCCAATTCTTCGATTATCTCCTCACCTTCATTGACGTAATTTTCCTAAAGGGGTGTCCTAATCTACTGATAAATCCCCCTCTTTTCTCTTTGATCTCTAGGATATCTCTGCCTGATCTGGGAGGGATTTCTTCTAAAGTTTGGATTCCGAATCTGAGGAGTAGCTTGGTTTTCCCTAGGTGGATTTCTGTTGGCTATAGTAAGTCTCTCCATCATTCTCTCCATAGTTTTGGCTAGGGAATCTAGTTTAGCATCTGAAGAGGAAGTGGAAGGCTCTTCCTTAATCATGACCCTTCTTTATGTTCTCTGCCTGGCTCTTCTAGCTAAAAGATTTGCTTCCATGCTTACAATACTTTTCTGCATGTGTTCCAGAGTTACAGAATTTCTTTCCCTTAGCTTATATGACATATCAGTGTCGAATCCATCGGGGAATTTTATTAATTTCAAACCTTGAGGTGGTTTGATATCAAATGGAATTGCATTGTAAATATTATTGAAATGAGTGCAGTAATACCACACTGTCTCTCATTGGTTCCTTCTAATATTCTCATATTCTGACAGGATCTGGAGAGGGATTTTCTTTACCTCCCATCTGTCAAGAAAACTACGTTGGAAATAAGCAAGGTCCACTACCGTAGCAGGACGTACAAGTTTGAACCATTTTTTAACATCCCCGATTAGACTCTGTGCAAAAATTCTCATCTGGACGTTTGCCTCATCGACATCCTACAGATCAAAATAATCATTCATCTTATCAACATGTTGTTGTGCATTAAGAGGACCAGTACCATCAAACTGAGGAAGTCTGGTTTGATAGTCCTGAGACATGGCATGTAAAGGAGAGGTCAACACTAATGGATCATATCTTGATTCCATGATTGGTGGAGGAGGCTGAACAACAAATTGTGTGATTGGAGGGGAAGTGACAGAAGTTGTGGAAGATGAAGGGCTTGAAGGAAGGACATGAGCTAGTTTAGGTTTAACAGAAGCTACAACAATAGTCAAGGAAGAAAGTTCGACTGACTATTGGAAGTGAGAATTGTCTAAGGCTTGATTAAGATTCGCTACTAGATCTTCAAACTTGTCAAATTATTGAATAAATTGTTGATCAACGTCTACCCTAGGAGAAAGTATTTCAGGGGTCCTGGGTTGTAGGATGGTTTGATCTAAAACCATTTCACTTACAATGTTGTAGGATTTTTTTCTAAAAAGGATTTGTTCAAAAGATATGTCAAACTTGAGATCCTGAAGGGAAACAAGATTCTCTAGGAGAGAAGGGGACCTATGAAGAGGACCGTGAATCCCAAAACCCTCTGCAGCATTTCTCTTTCTAATTAATTTTTCAGGATCATCTATTGCTGTTGCAGGTTCTGGATCTGGATGAGATCTAGTGAAAAATCTTTTAGGAGCCATAATTTTAATTTTTTGAGAAATTTTTTAAACTGATTATATATAAACTTTAACAACCTATGAACATTATCTCTTTATAAGTTTAGATTTTATGATTCATTCAGAAATAAGTTTTCTTTATCAAGGGAAAATAAATCATAGGATGGAAAGTATGTTCAGATCCCCAGTATGGTCACCACTATGTTATTGCTCTATAAATTCCCAGATGTTGTTAGGAGGTAGAATAAATTTATTAGAGGTAACTTTATCCAACCACTTCGAAGCTGGGATCTAGCCCTGCCAGTTTCAGAGAGGGATCTCTTTGTAAGATGTAACTGTGTTTCAGGTTTAAGATATTAGGCTAGTTAAACAAATAAGATTGTGTTGTTTGTTTTATAAAATGGCTGAAATATTGCTTATGCATCCATTGGGCTATGGGGTCTGTTTTATAAAGTTTGAGACCAAAGAACAAATTTTATAAGGTCTTTTCACAGGGAAAGATAATGCAACTGTTGGATCCTTTAGAGTTAAAATGATGGATAGCAGAAAATATGAGACAATCAGTTAAAATAAAGAAGCATTTAAGAATTTCTTTATCATAACATCAGAATACAAACACTTAGATATTTAAAATCCATAAACAAAGTATACGAAGATAAATTCTGCAACTTTGACTTCTTTTAAATGATCAGATATAGAAAACATAAATGATTACAAAGATAGAAAAACCATTCAATGAAGAGGAGTAAACATCACCAACAGTTAACACACATGAATCCTATGAAACACCCTTTTTATTATTGGTAGATCTCTTGAGAAAGATTATAGTGCTTCATCTTGCTTGGGCATAAATATCAACCCTCAATACCTCGAAGTTGGCAGTATATATAGAAAATATTACAATCGATCTTGTCATTAATTATCATGACATGGCAAAATACAACTAACTAGATAACATAATACAAAATTGTAGGAACTGCTAATGATCTGTTGGATTCTTTGTGTTGATTTTGGGGAAGGTTGTTGGAGAGTCATCAACTTGAATTTGACTATTCTACATGTTGACTTGGACTGTACACCTCATCACTCACTCGATCAGAGTGCACAGATCCTCACATCTCTTTTGACTGGGAATGATGAATTTTAGTAACCTTCTGTAAACTTCGTCCATCTCTGTATATTTGGCGAAAGTTACCATGGTGATAAAAATATACTTGATTTCATGTTGGAAACTGAGATCCAATTGCAGAGTCTCTAAAAAATCCTTTCTGGTTATGCTACCATGTATTCCTGAAAACTTGGAGTTATCCTTTTCCACCATGGAAATATTTTGCTTGTACTCAGACAAAGTCATCATTTTGTCATTTAAAACCAGTAAGTTGGGAATATCTTTCTTTTGCAAATCATGAATCTTGATAAAGAATCTCTAAACTCCGATATCCATGTTTTGGGCTCTTTCCTCCAATTGAAAGATTAATCTTCTTTTGGTCAGAAATTTCTCAACTTCGAGGATAGTCTCAGTCCTATCCTCAATTTCTAGACTTTCAAGCTCATCCTTAGTCTTTAAATTTAGGAACCTAATGATTTCATTTGCCTCTGTGGGAATTTCTACCAGCTCTCCCTTTGTCCTATCAATGACATGCTTGCTCCTTAACACCAATTCGTGCTTCTCAAACATGATCTGCACGAGTGGCCAAATTTCCACCATGGATTTTGAGATATCCATCCAAATGTTCTCTTTGGGTTCTGCTAGTGTTTTTCCCACAACTGTTTTCTTTTGCAACTTCTATATTTCCTTAAGTTTTTCTGATGTGTGCCTCTCAGTATTGTAACTTGCCTGGAAGGAAGATTTAAGTTTCTAGAGATTCTCTATTTCATGATGCAATTTTTTAATTTCTTCTCCTTGTAGGGTCATCTCCTTCATTGACTTTGCTAGAGATTTAGATGTCCCTAGAACTGTCACTGGGGTAGCTGATGGAAGTTCTGTTATGGCAGTTGTTGATGCTTTCCCTGTGCTAACTCCTGTGAGGGGAACTTCATTCAGTGGAATGACTTCCATGGGGTATTTCTGTTCCTTTTATTTTAACATCCTTTCCAACTCTACTTCCATATCGTTGATCTGTGCATACTGTTCCATGACTAACTTTAGCATTTATTATTTTTGGCCTTCTGTCTCAGCTATCTCTTTGGCCTGTGATTCCTCAGTAGCTGGAACATTTAATTTCTTCCTCAAGGATACTATGTCAACATTCTTTTTCTTTAGCATCTCTTCAGCTACTTTCACATTTGAGGGGTCATATCCAATTTTTAGTACCAACTCTTCCAAAGACTTGATCTTGTTGTCTTTTGAAAAATAAGACACTTTCTCCAGCTTTAATTGAGTTTGAACATTATTTAGGGAAACCTGCAACTTTTTAGCAGTTGTGGAAGCATTTGCCAATGTTGAGAAAACCATTTCTCCAGTCTGCCTGTGTAAATCCATCTAATCAGTTGGATGTACTTCCTTGGTGTCAAATTCAAATGTTGATCTTTTGTAATCAGTGATTTCCTTTGTATGGGGCTCTTGTTCTTGCAAAAATTCCATGTGCATTCTCCCTTTTTCAGTATCAAAATCAGAGATAAACCTATGTTGTGTTGTGGATGTTTTCTTCCAGAATTGAGCATAGGTGATGCTGGTCAGCATCTTGTTCTTCTTCTTAATCAAATCATATTTTTAAAAAATAATTAGTTTTGCAAACCCCTGAGATGGCTAGGAAGTCAAAGTGGTATATGTTTTCTTCTTTGAAGAGGAAGTAGACATCATCAACTGACTTCTTGAGAAAAATGGTGAGTGTTCTCCCTCGACTACTATGGTGGACTGTGTCTCTTCCTCTCATGACCTGTCATTTGTATGACTGGTTTTAGGCCTTTTCTTGTAAACCTGGAAATCTTCTACTGACACTTCAATGACTGAAGGAGAGACATCCTTTCTAGGTCTTTTCTCTTTGGGTATCTGTGGTGTAGTGGTTTGTGAAATAATGGTTGGAGGAAGCTATGGTTCTGTGTATTCCAGAGTGTTTACCTCCCACTCTGTTTGGTTCATAAACTTCTCAATTTATGTCTTGGGAACATGAGAATATGGAGAGTTTTTATTACTTAGTCTTGTTTCTACTATAATCCCAGACGGATCATAGTGCCAAGGAAAACTGGTGTTGAAGTTCATCTCCTTCAAAAGCTTATCGACCATTGCCCCTGCAACTCGGCTATTACAGATGAACGGTCCTATCTGTCCTTTGATCCTCAATTGTTGTTTCTTCTTGAAGGCTACAAAATGAATATCATCTGAGTTAATCATTTGCCTAATATATTCCAAGGTGAATATCCGCAGGAGAAAATATCTAGGCAGTTTTTAAGGGGCCAACTCACACCAAAAATTCTAATCTCTGTGTGGTTCTGGTATAGGTACCAGTCTCCAGTCTTGGCTAGGTCTGAGAGATGTAAAATCCATTGGATTTATTTGTTTATCCTTGGTTCTTGTATGCCACTGAGAACACTAACCACAAGATGGTAGAACTGATATATGAACTAATTGAAAGTGAATTCTGGTGAATTCCTTCTCAGCAGTGAGGTCCAGGATTGTGACCAGTTGTGGTTTTCCATTCTGATATAGCTTCTGCATGGAGAACATGAACTTGTCTATTTAAAAAAATATGAAAAAATATGCCAGTATTGAAGAATACTAGAACATGCCTTCTGTGGGGAATTTGAACAATTGTTCAGGAATTTTCTCGGCTAGAAAACTGTTGTAGTCGAACTGCACGGTGGATATTTCCTCGGTAGAGAATATAGATAGATAACCCAATATTGGTTCATCTACCCACTCGTTTGAGTACTATCCAAGTAGGCTGCAAAGGGAGGAGCTAATTTGATTTCCTTTTACTGAGAAAATCAATGATTGATAGGGGGGATTTGCTTTGGGTAATGGGGCACTCTTAGGGAGGAAAATTTCAAAAATCTGCGCTCTCTGGGGAAAAGACAATTTTTGAAACATTTCAGTTAAGATCTCAATGTTAAAAGGAGAGAAGGATTTGGCTCTGGTTATTTGCAACATCTGGTCAATGGCTTCAAGTGTGATAGTGAATAGGGTCTCTTCGGAGGATGAAACAATAGCTCTCTGATCAGGAAGATAGTGCGCCTGGTACTTGAGGGAAAACTCGAGGAAATGGTGAATTTGGGGAAAGAAATATAGTGGGAGATTGGATTCCTTGAGTCGAATCTCGTCACTCTAGTTTAAGAAAGTGTCTCTAAACCACAAATGTAATTCAACAAAATTGAATTTGCATCTAGGTTCTGAGATCAAGTAGTCTTTGTCATCCAGAGGAATCTGGTCGAGGTCAACGAGCGATGGGAGGAATGTATTTTCCTTGCCCTCTAAATGTTTAGACTTTGGTGCCATCAATTCAACTGGTACCTCCAATTTGAAAAACAAACATTAGTTGGTTATCGAATTTAGCTCTGTCACTTATAGGAAATGACAGGGGATGAGAGCTTTAGTTTATTGAACATATGCATAGTGCGATAATGGTGGACACAAAATTATTTTGGGCGAATGGGTATCTGTTGGGCGTGGGGGACAAACCAGCAGGCTTAACGGATATGTTTAGCTGCGTTTATTGGCCAACGGATATCTCGAGGATGAGGTGGAAGACGACAGAGGGATTATGATGGCATGAGGACGACGTGGAGGGAAAATATTGGATAATATGAAGATGGGATGAGATGTATGATGGGTGATTGGGGAGAAAAGTACGCTGACAGAGTAATGGCGCATGAATAACAACCCGACGTTAGTGGAGTGTGACGTCATGTACCAGAGGTGGCATGAGAAACTAGTATGGTGGTTTCTAGAGGGGGGTAGGCAGTAAATGGTTTGGAGAGGGGGGGGGAGGGTCCGAAATAACAACATTGCGCCACGTTAGAATGGGGCCTACCAAAGAAAACCACCATTCTAGAGCCCCCCTCGCGCGCTTAAAGGTAGAATGGTTGGGGGGGGTCCGAAAATACCTATCGGCCGTAGATTTGAGCGTTTTTTGCTCAACCCGTGATCTCAGTGCACCCTTTAATCATGGAGCGTGCAACACATTTTATTGCTGAAACTTAGGATAATGGCATTTTGTGGGTTTTGTGCGCTGCTTCTTTTCATTTTTTTCCACCAAGGGGTTAGAACACAACCTTCTAACATCAAACAAAGAATTTCATCCAACTGTATGCACGTTTTATTGAAAGGAAAACTAGATAGCCTATGTCCTATCCTACCTACCTAACACATTGAGCCCAGATTAGACGATTGGGCTAAGAAATTACTCTACCCTCGGGCTATTTGATCAAGTTTAAATAGTTTGATCAAATTTATTCACTAATTAACCTATCCACTTGGCTAAGATTAAACGGTTTAGCCAAGATTTATTCACTAATCATATCATCATAAATTAAAAAAAAAGACTTGACCATGGTTAGATTGTATGAATCAAGCTATTCTTATTGCATGGAGCCCTATTTTTTTCTTTTATGCCCTCTTTTCTTCTTTTTCTTTTTTCTTTTCTTTTTGTAAATCATTTGCAAAATAAAATATTATTTGCAACCCAAAATACAGTAAAGGAATAAATTTCCAGTCACCAGTTGATCCTATGAATCACAGGGTTATAACAGTGGCTCCACTTTGGGATGGTACTCTCCTTGTGAAGTGCCAAGAATCTTGCTCCCTGATGTCCTGGAATTTTTTCTCAAGAACTTCTTCTACTATTTGATTTGTTTTATTTTGAAAATTTGGTGGCATTGACCAGTGGCTTAGGGCCTTCTCTATGGGATTCAACCATCTGATCAACATCACCCACACATGATATGAAAGTAAAGAAATGGTTAATGGAAATGGGTGGCTAGATCCTTTATTGGGATGGTAAATAATGCTTCAGCATCCTTCTGTTCACAGGTTCGCCTGGCAGGTTTTTTCCATCACTGTTCTTGAATAGAAAAGTGTTATTACCGCTAAATGATTGAATGGTGTAAGGGACCTTACACAAGCTATATAAATTTCCATGTTTACCCTTATCTTAATTTTTGGAGTCCCATTTCAGTACCAAGTCACCTAACTCAAAATCATCTTCTTTAGTTCTTTTGTCAAAAATATTTTTGATGTTTTCCTGGATGACCTAAGTTTTGTTGTAAACTTCTTCCCTGGACTGCTGCAATTGGATCATCTGATTTATTCTCCTTTGGGAATCATTTGGCTCATCTTGTACTTCCTACAACAACTTCATGACAGGGACCCCCAAAGAAAAAGGAAACACTGCCACGGTACCATATACCAACTGGTATGGGGTCATACCAATTGATCGTTTGGTGCTCAGTCTATCAGCCCAGAGCACATGAACCACCTTATTATGCCAAGACTTCTTGTTCTCTTGTAGTGTTTTCTTGATGATATTCACCAGAGTTTTGTTTGAGGACTCAACTAGCCCATTTCCCCAAGGATAATAATTTTTTGAGTGTCCCAAAGTAATGTGGTATTGGATGCAAAAATCTATAATTCTTTTGGATTTGAAAGCCGCTGCATTGTTAGATATAATTTTCCTAGGGCATCCAAAGCGAGACAAAATATTAGTTTCCAAAAATTTAATGATAACAAAGTCAGTAGCTTTCCAGCATGGCACAACCTCGATCCACTTCATGAAGTAGTCTGTGGCTGTGAGGATCCACTTATGTTGGCCCGCAGAGGGTGGATGTATTTCTACGATAAAGTCTAAACCCCATTGTTGGAATGGAGCTTCAACTGAGATGGGTTTCATGGGGAGAGGAAGAATATTCCTTTTACCTTCGAATACCTGGCATTTGTGGCAAGAAGTGACTTTCTGATGAACATCAACAAACAATGTAGGCCAGTAGAAACCAACTTTGAGAATCTTTCTAGCTATGGTCTTCCAACTTAGATGACCACCACAGTCCCCTGCATGGAAATCCTGCAATACCCCATCAGCTTCATCCTTCAATAGGAAATTAAGCAAAATACGTCCAGGGTCTTTCCAATAAAGGTTTCCTTCTAGAATGCAATATTTCAATGCTTTCAGTTTAATAAATCTAGCTTTGGTCTTAGTCAAACCAGGAGGAGCTTGTAAGTTATGAAGTACAAAAATGAGGTCTATGTACCAAGGAGAGTTTAAGAATACCTCTTTTACATTTGGAGTTGCCTGCTCTTCTTGCTCGTCAACTGCAACCAAAAAATTAATGTCTAGAGCATGAAAATTGGATTCAACCATTAGTTTGGACAAACCCCGACCTTTGATCAGTTTAGTGGGTATTATTTCTATGTCATATTCCAGAATAACCATAATCCACTTTCCTCTCCTACCATCTGGATTATCCTGAGTTAGGATATCTTTTACCACAACATTCAGAACATATGCAGTTGTGTGAGAATGGAGAATATAGACTCTGAAATATTTTATGGCCTTTACAAGGGAAAAATCTTGTTTCTCCATTATGTTGTAGTTCAACGCAACATATCTCAAAGATTTTCTGAAAAATGCTATGGGTTGTTCGTACCCTTCGCTATTTTTCTGCAATAGTACTGCTACGATGGTGTGTTCAGAAGCGAAAGAGAACAAAAATAAATCTTTGGTATAATCTAGGCTGATCAAAACTGGGGCTTGGGTGAGTGCATGTTTCACCTGCTCAAATGAATGTCTGGACTCGGTGTTCCATCTGATTTTGGTGTCTTTTTTCAACATATTTGTTGTAACACCCTGTTTCCCCCAGATTGTAAATATAACTGGACTGGCCAAGGACTATGGAAAACTCATAAGTATGAATATGTGATGTAAATGGACCTGCAGGAAGAGGTTGATGTATGTGAATAATATTTTGAATTTATTGCAGAACTGCTGAGAGGGGATGTACAGAAAAGAGACCACGATGGCGGTGGAAGGCTCCTGAAAAGGTGGCGTTAACTTCCACCCTAAATGAATACCGTATTTGGACTCCACTGGCCCAGAGAACCAAAAGCGGCTCGCTGGCCCCCAAATTTAATGTCTCGCAGGCTGGTAGGCAGGCGGCTTGATGAGGGATAGGATGGTGAATCGCCCATTCGTAGATCCATCAAGCCTGATCGATGCGAGGGTAATCATGCCACATGCAACCTCGCAAGAGGATAAGGCATATGGAAGAAGTGGTGGTAAGGGGGCAGATGTGAGGGGAACTCTGGCAATTTTTACGCAGAGTGAGTGGTAGCAGAGAGGAAGGATTGAAACCTTCACTCCTAGTCATTGGCAGACAGAGAGACGCAGTCTCAAAGAATCATGGTCTCAGCTCGGGGGTGGCTAGTGGTAAATCCCTTGGGAGTCGCTGAGCCTACGGTTGGGTGGAAACGAGCACCCCTCTCAGTAGTTGCACCCACTTCGGGTGTTATTTCTTATAAGTGTTTTATATATATATTGCATCTTGAAATTCATAGACTGGTATATGCATATATATATGCTCATAGAACTGTCAAATCATGAATGATTTATGTGTAATAATGTTTGTGCAGTGTTTGATGAGAATGAATAGATATATGCTCATAACAGAGGAAACCACACATGATGTGCATGGATGAAGAAATTGTATTTATTCCTAGATTGAACTAAGTTAGGTTCCCAGCCCGTTCTCGGGAAGTTGCTTCCCTTATCTGTCTCAGGGATACCCGGTACAGATCTCTTCACAGAGATTTCCTCCCTAGAAAGGTTCACAAAGGACCCAGAAAAGGGACTTGAATGCACAAGTCTTAAGAACCCTATATAAAGAGGAACGACCCTCTTAAATCCCGAAGTAGCAGCGTAGGGATAAGTATTGATCAATGATTGAGACCCTGTCGAAGAGTCTGTGGTCATTCATGATCATTGAATCGAGGGCGTTAAGTGCCATTAAACCATTTCCCTCTATCTTCGTGAATAGAGAGGAAATATGAATCGTATATTCCCAGACTCCATGAGAACACCTGGACCATTGGTTTTTCCACATCTAAAGAGAAGTAGGAAAGGGAGCGACATTGGGACCAATCTGAACCATCAGATCCAAGCTAGGGAACCCGACATTTGTTAGATCTATAGGGAGATAGATGAGTGTTAATCCTCGTTAAGAGTGGTGAAACCATGAGATGATCAGAGCCATCCATTCGAGGGGGACAGGTGGTAGAGATTTGGAGATCTCGTGAGCTCAGAGGTTCGCTGGGTAGAAGTCCAAAGATTGGAGGTTCCAAGTCACGAGTGGCGAAACCACGAGATGATCAGAGTCATCCATCCAAGGAGGACAGGTGGCAGAGATCCGGAGATCTCGTGAGCTCAAAGGTTTGCTGGGTAGGAGTCCAAAGATTGGAGGTTCCAAGTCGCAAGTGGAGAAACCACGAGATGATCAGAGCCGTCCATCCGAGGAGGAGAGGTGGCAGAGATCCGAAGATCTCATGAGCTGGAGGTTCGCTGGGTGGGAGTCCAAAGATTGGAGGTTCCAAGTCACGAGTGGCGAAGCCACGAGAGGATTGGAGCCATCCATCTGAGGAGGACAGGTGGCAGAGATCGAGAGATCTCGCGAACTCGGGAGTTCGCAGGGTGAGAGCCCAATTATTGGGTATTCAAAGTCATGAGGACACAAGAAGCGAGAAGGTGAATAACCGTCAGATCCGAATCGCGGGAGGACCGTTGGATCCGCACATGGGATCGTGTATCGGAGCCTCGCGAGAAAAGGATCAAGAATTTGGCCACGGGGATCGCGATATTGCAAGAAGCGATACCCCGACAGCTGGAGGACAATGTGGGCCATAACGATACCGGTGAATGGAATACAGGTGGCACGAAGCCTTGGGATCTCGCCGCGAGAAGTCCTGAAGTATTGACGTTAGGATTCGCGAGTCACGAAGTGCCGAGAGATGAGGTTCGTGTGGTCGCGTGGAAGAGGATAAGGTGGGACCTGCGTAATCGACGGGTGGACACGTATTTCCTGGAGATAGAAGTCAACATTCCGTTGAATTCTCGCATCTCGGGGATTCACGAAATAGGAGGGTGAAAGCTCGACGGTTCAACCTGCGAGGTGGTGAGAGTTACGAGAGGCGCTAATATTTGATCCTAGCCTGCGGTTGCATGTGGTGAGGGCGCTAATAAAGAAAGGGACCATACCCGTATCGCCAGATCGGGTATCGCGAGATTAGAAGGTGAGAGTTGGAGGCTTTGACTCACGAACTCGCGAGATCGTGAGATTTAGCCGATCTCCCGGTGGTAAGGGGGAGACCTCGGGGAAATATTGTCGTGGGTGTAGATTTCCCAATAGGGAAATAGAAGAACCTTGGAGTTCTTCGGGCTGAGAAGAAGAAGATCCTATGAGTGGACGTGCCTATGGTTGGCGCGCCTGCGTCAAGGTGGATCGGTGATTTCGGGTACATGTGCACCTCGGCACCGTAAACCCCGAAACCCCGATGAGAGTTGTTACTTTGGCCACATGAACGCAGGTCATGTGGACCAGTAGTATGCTAGAAGGGGATGGTGGAAAAAGGGACATAAGACCCCAGTTAGGTGTAGAGATCCGGTTAGGTGAATAAAAGACCTGTTGAATTGGGGATTGGCCTTTCGCTAATGCAAGTTTTGGGGAATTCTCATTGTTGAGAAAACAATGAAATTTTTTGATTATAGGTAGTGGGTGTGTTACAAAGTGGTATCAGAGCATGGTTACAACACTCGGCCTGATTGGGCTCATGCACCAGTCGCACATAAACCTCGTTCGAAACACTCCTATGAGGAGTAACCCCCTGACTTAACTATCTTGTCCAGGAATTAAAAACTTGGAATATGAAAAACCGACTGTGTATGCATGAGAAAGAGTTATGAAACTATGCGCACATTATAAAATGAATTTAACTCTAGACTAATAGCCATCGTTTTTCTGTTCACTCCAGCGGATGATCAACCGCAGGAAGCTACAAATGTAGCGTATGGTGACTCACCAAGAGGTGGGAGAAGGCTCCCACAACAGAGACAAGGAGTCCGATGAAAGAAGAGCAATAGGAACCCCTCCAGACCTAGTTGAGACTGTGAGGAGTCTCATGGTCGAATTCCAAAGCTGCAAGGCCGATAATGAAAGAATGATGAAAGAACAAGAAAAGAAAACCGAGATCAATGCAATTTTACTACAGAGATTATCCGACCTATAGCGACAAATGCAGCATGAACCTGAGATGCAAAATCATGGTCATATCAGTGGTCATACTGAGAGAAGCACGTCAAGAAAGGTCCACCCCAGAGGTAAAGGACCAGTACCAGACGATTCCACTGAGAAGGAAGCTGGCGATTCAGAAGGCTCTTCCAGCAGTAGGACCAGTTCCTATTCTCAAAAGAAACAGAAGAAGCAAAAGACTTCTAAGAGTCATAAATTTGAGGAATTCAAAAAGTCCAAACCTCCCTCCTTCGATGGCGAGATAAATAAGGGAGAGGAAGCTGAGGCTTGGCTACTTGGACTGAAGAAATATTTCAGAGTCCATGATTTCTCAGAGAACCTGAAGGCCCGAGTGGCCACTTTCAATCTGAACGGGAAGGCTTCCATCTGGTGGGAAGACCTTAATAATATGAAAGGGGTCCGCAAGGAGGACCTGTCTTGGAAACGGTTTGAGAAGTACTTCCGGAAGAAGTATTTGTCAGAAAGGTATTTCAACGAGAAGGCTAAAGAGTTTTATAAACTCAAACTGGGACAACTTACGATGGAGGAGTATGTCAACAAATTCCTTGACTTACTGAGAAATGTACCCTACATCAAAGCAGAGAAGGAAAAGGCCCAACACTTCATCAGTGGGCTACCCAAAGAATACCGGAACCGAATCGAATTCGATGAGCCAAAGACCTTAGAAGACACTAT
>JZKD02S2419187.1:49593-69309 GCA_000966675.3 Picea glauca | reverse complement strand
ATCTAGTTGGACCAACTACAACAAAGGGATTAAAAGGTGAGAGATACTTTATGTTATTAGTTGATGATTATACAAGAATGACTGCAGTTTGCTTTCTCAAGAACAAGTCAGAAGCGTTTGAAAAATTCAAGATCTACAAGGAAATGGTTGAAAATGAGATGGATTCAAGAATCAAATGCTTGAGATCTGATAATGAAGGAGAGTTCACTTCAAAGGAATTTATGGACTACTGCAACAGTCATGGAATAAAAAGTAAATTCTCCATTGCTAGGACACCTCAATAGAATGGAGTTGTTGAAAGAAAGAACAGGACAATACAAGCAATGGCTCAAACAATGCTAATGGATTCCAAATTAACAAATATATTTTGGACGCAGGAAATGCATGCAACAGTTCACATTCAAAACAGAGTAATGCTCAGAAACAACACTGATATGTGTGTAAATTAAAGAAGGCCTTATATGGTCTAAAACAGGCTCGTAGAGCATGGTACTCTAGACTGGATAAGTATCTTCAACAAGAAGGGTTCAGAAAAGGAAGTGCAGACAACAACCTCTACATCAAGGTAAGTCAAGGTAATATTTTATTAATTGAAGTTTATGTTGATGATATTATTTTTGGTAGTGATGATGACAGGTTAAGCCAGAAATTTGAAAAAGATATGCAGAATGAATTTGAAATGTCATTACTTGGAGAACTATCCTTCTTTTTGGGATTTTAGACACGTCAAAGCAACCAAGGAATCTTTATTTCTCAAACCAAGTATATCAGAGAAATGCTAAAGAGGTTCGGAATGGAAGATTGCAAACTAGTTATCACTCCCATGAAAACCAATTGCAAGTTGAGAAAAGATGATGATTCGAAGTCTACAGATCAGAGGCAATACAGGTCAATGATTGACATCCTACTATATGTCACAACATCCAGACCAGATGTAATGCAGGCAGTTGGACAGGTGGCATGATTTCAAGAAGAACCAAAGGGGTCACATGTGTTAGTAGTGAAGAGAATTTTCAGATATCTCAAAGGAACAAAAGAGTTTGGATTATGGTATCCAAAAGGAAAAGATCTATCAGTTATTGCCTACATAGATGTAGATTGGGCAGGTTGTATTGATGACCGATGAAGCACCAATGGAACAACGTTCTACTTGGGTGAGTGTTTAGTATCATGGATAAGCAAGAAACAATCATCAGTATCTTTATCTATAGCCGAGGCAGAGTACATTACAACAACATCATGTTGTACACATGTTCTTTGGATGAAACAAA
Organism: Picea glauca; assembly: GCA_000966675.3. Taxonomy (NCBI): domain Eukaryota; kingdom Viridiplantae; phylum Streptophyta; class Pinopsida; order Pinales; family Pinaceae; genus Picea; species Picea glauca. The sequence goes on along the minus strand of JZKD02S2419187.1, from coordinate 68,038 downwards.
CTCTGGGAGATATACAGGTTGAGTATGATGAGCCCATTCCAATCTATTGTGATAATTCAAGTGCCATTAATATCTCAAAGAACCCGATGATGCACTCCAAGACGAAGAACATTTCAATCAAGTATCATTTTCTATGGGAGAAGGTTGCAGAAAGAGTTGAGTATGTCGGCACAAAAGAACAAGTGGCAGATATATTTACAAAACCACTTCCATGGGAAGTCTTTGAATATCTTCTCCAAAGATTTGGAGTTATTTCTACTCCAAAATGAATGCTTTTTGAATGATTTTTGAATGCTTATCTTATATGTCTTAGATGTACACGAGGAAACACCATAAGAAGACAGTTCAGTCAGGGGGAGAAACCCCAGATGGAAAGATACCTTTTCCATTGATGACAAAGGGGGAGAGATTTATCATATGCAAAGGACAGATGTAGAGGATAGAGGCATGGTTTTAGGGGGAGAAGATTTATCAGATACAGAGGACAGAAGCATGGTTCCAGGGGGAGAAGATTTATTAGATACAGAGGATAGAGGCATGGTTCCAGGGGGATCATGAGTGATATGATTTCAATATTGCATCAGAGTGTTTCCATAATGCTAAAGGGGGATATTGTTGATTAAGGTTGGTTGTCATTGATGTCAACCCTTGAAGAAATCCCCATAGCACAAGGTTTGGGTAATGGACCCAATATTGTTTGATGTAAATATGACTCATTGTTGTCTTCTCATGGTTGATAAGAAGTAAAAATGGATGAACTCCAAAGTGGTCCCCTTATGGGAAGACTCTTTGCAGAGTGAGAGAACCCATGATTATTTGAGGAATAATGAGATGAAGGATAGTGAATTTGTGAGTGAAACTATCCTAGATGGATAGTGCTTGTCATACCGTTTCCATTGGTACGTGGAATATCACATAACTCCTCACGGTTAGAGAGTTATGACCATATGAAGTTGGAGAACCCTCATGAGGATTATAGAAGCTGTCAAGAGTCAAAGTGCTTTGCAAAAAGAAATTATTTTAATTGAAGAAGCCCTAAAATAAGGAAAGTGTAACGCTACATGAAAATATAAATAAGAGACAAATCTCACTCATAAAAAAAACACTTGTACATATTGTATATCTATTTTCTTGTGTAAATCTTCTTATAAATACTTGTGGATACATATGAAGTGGTGAACGTTTGAGGTAGCACGAAGGGTTGACGACGAAATTCTCGGATTTACAGAAAACTCTATTTTTTGGTGCCTACGCGGGCTATCTGTGTATAGGGTGCATATAATACATCATATCCATGCGGGATGTCTTTGTATATGGTGTGTATATGTAGACTGTCTATTTATAGGGAGTGTACATGATGATAAAGTCATGGAAACTTGAGAAGATGAAGATGCAGAGGTTCTAGATTCTGAGATCAAGCTCCCAGGAAGGTTTAAATTGCTCATATATATCAGATCCATCCATTAGTTCAAAAGATATGTCTTATTTCTATGAATCGTTGGATTTTGATGTATGCATGAGGAATGGAAATGGAGATTTGAGGATTCTCCCTAGAAAGACTAGTGGCTACATGTGATCTTCTACATAAGTTAGATGTACAGAATTAAAGTGCTGGTATGTTCACCATTGATACTTCTTATGAGGCACATCTTGTATTTCTTGGCATATGTCTAAGGGTTTTTATGGTACATGGTTGAGAGATTTTATTTGTGTAGTAGTTGATGTATTGAGAGACTGAATATCAGAAAGGGGTTGATGACTAAGATCATGTGAGGGATATTATACTTGTTCATGATTACACATACCTATATGACACATGACTAGAGAGAGACATACTTGCCTTGAGTAAAGTTTATATATGAGGATGCATGCACATGGTATAGTTATAGTCTGGATATAGTGACAGGTTATAGATATATGTGAAAGAAGTTACAGAAGGTCAAAAGTTTTCAAGAAAAGGAAACACTAGTTTTAAGAAGGCATACACGGGCTGTATAATAGTTTGGTAGCGTACATACACGAGTTGCATAACATATAGGGAGCATACATATGCGAGATGAAACACTACAGGTCGCGTATCTGTTGTAATTTTTGTAGATACATGTTTAGTTTAGGTACATATTGATTACAGGGAAGTTGTACAGATTGGATATAGGTCAATGGTACAGGTTGTTACAGTTGTACAACAGTATATCTTACAGTGACAGATTGGCAGTGGTTCCATCACTCTACTTATACTTCAGGGCGGTTGGACGAGGCAAGGACAGGTGGTTGTAGCCAACTTCCAATTGTAGCCAGAGAACCAATGGGGTTGTAGCCTCCTTCTAGTTGTAACTAGAGAATTGGGGAGTTGGATCTTCCCTTAGGTTTTAGCCAGAGAAACTAGGGGGTTGGAGCCTCCTTCCAGTTGCATCTGGAAAACAAAGGAAGTTGGTGCTTCCAATGAATGTAATTCTTCAAGACATATAAGAAAAAGCATTTTGTGGTTTTATCCCGATTTGTGTTTCCATGTAAAACACCGGTGTACTGTGTATGCGTGTGATTGTTCATTTCTTATTGCTCATTATTGGATAATAATTCTACATTGATATAACACTTGGATTATTTGGAGAAAAATGATTATAATTACACTATTACTGATTCACCCCCCCCTTAGTAATCCAACAATTGGTATCAGAGAAGGTTCCTTCAGAAATCAGTTTAACCACTGAAAGGTAGATCATGGAGAGTACCAACTCATATAAAAATGGAATACCACACTTTGATGGACAAAAGTATGCTTTTTGGAGCATAAGGATGAAGACATATATATAGGCACAGGGGTTTGAAATTTGGAAATCAATTGTAGATGGATACATAGTACCAACAATTCCAACAACAAATGACAAAGCAATGAAACTTGGTCAGAATAATTCCAAAGCTACAAATTCACTTTTGAATGGTCTCAGTGAAACAATATTCACCAAAGTTTCACATTGTAAATCCACTAAAGAGATTTGGGACAAGCTTCGAAATTATGAAGGAGATACAAAATTCAAAGAAACAAAACTTCAAACTTATAGAGGTCAGTTCAAACAACTAAAAATGAAGGAAGATGAGAATATTGTAGCCTACTTCTTAAGAGTTGGCGAAACAGTGAATGCAATCATAGGATTGGGAGAAGAAATCGAAGAATCTTTAATCGTTCAAAAGGTACTAAGATCTCTTCCTATGAGATTCAACCCTAAGATATCAAAACTAGAAGAAAGATCATATCTGAACTCAATACACATGGATGAACTGCATGGAATCTTCACAACATATGAAATTAGAACTGAACAGGAAAATCCAGATGTAAAAGAAGCAGTCTTCAAAGCATCCAAAAGATCAAAGAAAAAGAAAAACGAACAAGAAGAATATAGCAGCAACATCGATGTCTCAAAAGATGGTGAAGAAGTGGCCAACTTCATTAAAAGACTGAACAAGGGAACCAATGGTAGGTATAGAAGTAAGCTTTCTTTAATTTGTTTTAATTGTGATGGTATTGGTCATTTTTATAACAAATTTCCTCATAAGAAAAAGAGAAATGATGAAGGTTACTCAAAAGGCAAACACACATATAAAGGAAAACGAACTACAAAGAAAGATTTCAAGCAAAGCTTATGCATCAAAGAAGACATCTCATCATCAGATGAAGATGAAATCAATGACAATGAGATGGGAAGAGTTCTATTCATGGTAGTAAAAGATTTTGACAAAGAAGACTCTGAAGAATAATATGAAGAAGATGAAGAAGTATATGAAGAAGTCGAAGACGAAATTGAAGAGGCAAAAGTTGACTATCGAGAAGAATTAATGTGTGCCATAGAATTTATCAGAAGAGAAAAGAATAAAAACAAGAAACTACAAGAAGATTTAGACAATAAAAAAGACACTCGAGAACTAGAACAAATGATCACAAGATTGAAGGTTCAAATAGAAGAAGATAAAAGAATTGAAGAAGAACTCAAAGAACAACTAGAAGAAAAGGACAAGATCATTGGAAACTTAGAAGCATAGATTGTCACACTAATAAAGGAAATCAAACCAACCAACCAAACCAACCAACACTTTATGCAAGCATTGTCAACAAGGAAAGCAAACAAAGACCAGGTTCAAATCAAAAGCATATTCAACAACAAGACCACTAGAAATTGTGCATACTGATCTAGTTGGACCAACTACAAGAAAGGGCTTAAAATGTGAGAGACGCTTTATGTTATTAGTTGATAATTATACAAGAATGATTGCAATTTGCTTTCTCAAGAACAAGTTAGAAGCTTTTGAAAACTTCAAGATCTACACGGAAATGGTTGAAAATGAGATGGATTCAAGAATCAAATGCTTGAGATATGATAATGGAGGAGAGTTCACTTCAAAGGAATTTATGGACTACTGCAGCAGTCATGGAATAAAAAGACAATTCTTTATTGCTAGGACACCTCAACAAAATGGAGTCGTTGAAAGAAAGAACAAGACAATATAGGAAATGGATCAAACAATGCTAATGGATTCCAAATTGACAGATATATTTTGGACAGAGGCAGTGCATACAACAGTTCACATTCAAAACAGAATCATGATAAGAAACAACACTGATAAAACTCCCTACGAGCTATGGAAAGGAAGACCATCAAATGTGAAACACTTCAGAGTTTTTGGAAGCAAATGCTACATCAAAAGAGAAAATGGAAGAATGGGAAAGTTTGACTCTCGTGTGGACAAAGGAGTACTTGTTGGTTAATCAAGTACAAGGAAATCATACAAGTGTTACAATATAAGATTGAACAAAGTTATGGAAAGCATCAACGTAACAATTGATGAAATAGGCAGACCAGAATCAAAGGAAGAAGAAAAAAAATCAATGGAACAAGTTTTCGAAGAAGAAGAAGTATAAGATGAAGTAGAAGAGGAAGATGAAGAGAATCTGACATAAATAGAAGAGAAAGTTCAACAAGTATCTCCAAAGACACCTAGAAAATGAGTACATAAGAATCATCCTTCAGATCAGATTATTGGAAACAAATATGCATGAGTTGAGACTGGAAGAAAAATCCATTCACCAGAACAAACACACCTAGCACTCTTATCTACAATTGAACCAAACTGTTTTGAAGAAGCCAACAAGGAGGAATTTTGGAATAAGGCCATGAATGAAGAAGTGGATCACATAGAGAAAAATGACACTTGGGAACTGGTTCTAAGACCAAAGAATAAGAAAGTGATCGACACAAAATGGGTTTTCGGGAATAAATTAAATGAAGATGGACAAGTTACAAGAAACAAAGCTAGATTGGTATGTTTTATCACTCCAGAAAACTCTCTTAGGTTGTATCTCAGAGATGCCTAGTAACTCAACGTTTTTGTAACTATTTTCTCAATAATGGGTGGGTTTGGATCAAGATGAATATCTTAAATCACTAGATTGTATCTTCAAGATAGTCTAGCTATATTCGTTCCATACAAGGCCTTCAAGAGCTATTATCAGATAGGTTTGTAAATTGAATGGATAAGAAAACCAATCAATTAACCAAAACATACATAGGCAATATATATGATGGGTCAACAAACTAGCAAAGGATTCTTATGATTCTTGCTTAACAATCAAAAGTAAGATGACAGATACCATGGGACCATTAAACATAGACAAAAGAATGATTTCAACTCATAGGCATAGAGAAAGATAAAAGAGAGTCTGACAATAACAATGAAAGAAGCTTGCAGGTTTAATATATTAAAGAAAGTGTCTTTTTACAATAACAGTGGATTATCAAACTAAAAATCGAATGATTTGTTCATCACATGTTTTTGGGCTTTATAGCCCTTTACAAACAGTTTCAAGATCCTAGATTACTGGATCGAATTTTTCCAAAAATAGAAAATCAATAACTGGCCTAATAAAGTAGGTAAAGATCCTATAAACTAGGTCAATTCAAATTCTCAAATGATATTTTTTCTCTTTAGATTCTTTGGAAGGTGTAGTGAGCCTTCTGAGGCTACTGGATCTCATGTGATATGGGAGGAGTCGAACATGACACCTGTTGACAGTCAAACAACCTTATATCCTTGAAAATAGCTAATCGTTTTTTACCTTTCTGTCTTGTAGAGAACCTCCAAAACAAAAACAAACTCTTGATAGGGATGTCATTAATTATATTCCATCGATTGGAACCATTTCTAAGGATTTTGGACAAGGAAAACTTGGACCTGTGCAAAAACATTAACTTTCTGCCTTATCAGTGCTTTTGGTAGAAAGAGTAGATAGAATTCAGACCAATTAGCTACCGAAAGCTCTACTTTCGGTGGTTAATGAACAATCGATATGTTCATCTAAGCCACCGAAACCTGAGATTATCAAAATTTCAAAAATACCCTTGTCTTAGCTAAAAAATTCCTTAGGAAAGATCTTTTTAGGATTTTGCATCTTGCTCAAAAATTGTAGGGTTACTGGCTACCTCTGGTTTATTGCACTGAACTACCACCTCTGTTAGGGTCTCAAGAGAAGCATGTGTCTGAGCCTGGTTTTTTTGAAGACATAGCTTGTTTCCTCAAAGCCCTGACCTTTTTCATCAAGCCCTGAGATACTCTCCATAAGCTGTTGTAGTCTTTTACAATCTTGTCCTTGTTTTTCTTCTCCTTTATGCTTTCATGGGATAATATTTCCAAGGATGAGTTGCTTTCTGCAAAGTTCTTTGACAGGGTTTCATACCTGGTTTTTATTACCCTTTCTAGCACTTCTTGCTCAACTAACTTCTTCTTCATCTTCTTGATTTACTTTGATTTACTCTTCTTCACTCGTTTTCTAGATGAGGCATCTGCAATTTGTGGTTCTTGTTCTTCTTGAGGTGTAGGTGATGGAAGGTCCTCATAACTTGCTGAGTATATATCCACAAATATAAAATTTTCACGCCTTGTGGTAACTGAATCCTCGTGCCCTGTTTCAATCTGGTGCTCTTCATCCTTCGAGTCTGTGTAAGGAAGATTAAGAATGTTTTTGTTCACTGGGGATTCTTTGGCCTTTTCTTTTTCACTGTTGAAATTTAATTTCTTCTTAGTTTTGTCAAGCTTAGAGGATGGAGAGGGTTGATTAACTGGGGCTGGAGAGATAGCCCTCCTCTTCCTCTTTCCACGTCTGGGAGTGGAAGACTTCTTGGAATGAGGACTCTTTTTTCCCTCTGGTTGAACCTCAATCTGGAAATCATTCCAGAACAAGAAGTAATTCCACTCTTTGCCTCTTCTTTGCAACAACTCACAAACCAAAAGTTTGATCAGACTATGGTGGGATAATCTACCTATAACTTGATTAGGCTTGGCCTTGACTTGATGATCCATTTTGGATAAACTTATGTGGAGAAAATAGGGCAGATTGAGTGGGTTTCTACCAGTCAAATGATTTATAAGTTTAAAATGGTAAATCATCATTATGCTGTATTTCCCTTCACAAGTTACACAAACCATTATGGATTTTAATAACTGCTTCCATTTCTCTTCAAGGAAAGACATAGGAATGTCTTTCTTCCATATCAAACCCCTGTGTTCTGGTTTCAAATAAGTGTTGAATTCAACATTCTTAGTGACAGTAGTTTTAAACCATTTTTCTCCAGTCATGGGAAGCTCTGTCACTTCAGCTATGAGGGCTTCATCTATCTCGAATTCATCCCGGCCTATGATTTCTTTCTTTCCATCAAAATTGAGGGCAAAGGCCTCTGCCACCTGCTAATGAGAACTCTGTAATTTTTTTCAAAAATTATAACACCCTGCATCCCTGAACATTTGACATACCTCTGGGTGTGATTCCAGGTAACTGATGTCATTGAGATCTTTCCGCAGGGTTGACGTTCCTTTCTTCATTTTCCACAATGTTTTTTCACACCTGTGATCAAAGGAGAAGATTTCGGGGAGAGTTACACAACGTAGAGTTAGCGAAAGTCATCTCGGCTATGATAGAAATGAGAAACCTGGGGCGAGCTTTAGAACGTGGCACTGATTACAAGGGATGCGGAGGAATGGTTGGTGATTTGAAACAGTCATGGTCAATAACTATAGTAATCGAGGATACGTAAGCATATGGCTTAGTGATATAATGATCTGAAAAGATTCACTTATATCACACAGAGATCATCTTTTGGTCGTGAACGATTCGTTCTCTTGTCTTTTCGGTGGCTTATTGCAATCATAAAATGTCGAACCCGATGGTTGACACGTCTGATAGGACATGCTGACTCTTTCCTCGCTTCTGCGATTTCGGTGGCTAAAATAGCCCTGGATTCCTTTTTTTAAGCTACCGAAAGCTAAGGCTTTCAGTGGCTAATGAAAAATCGAAATGTTCACCTAAGCCACCGAAACCTGAGATTTGAATTAGATCAAATAAAAACTAAACAAACGTTTATTTAAACTTTATTACATGCGTAAAGCTTTGAGAAATGAGATTTAAAAATATTTTAAAATACCTTTTTAAAAGACATCCTATCACCTAAAATGAAAAATCTCAATTGATTTATTTGAGGAGATAACATTGGCTCCTATTGGGGGTGAAATCCTCCCTGTGAGGTTTCAAGAACCACAGAACCAGTGCCTTTCTTGAAAAACAAAAATTCAAACCTATATACTAGTGTTTCCATTAGGCCACCAAAAAATTCTTCACCTTCCAGACTTTGCAAAATGAAGGTGTTGTCGTGTTGTACTTGAGTTATCATGAAAGGACCGGTCCACAAAGAGTCAAACTTGTTGTGCTTACCTTTATCTTGTCTTAGGGAATCCCATTTCAGAACCCAGTCACCAACCTGAAATTCATCCACCTTTTCTTTTCTATCAAAAGTATCCTTGATCCTCTTTTGATGAGCCTCTGATTTATCCACCAATTGTTCTCTGACCTGCTGCAAATCTACTAAGTCAAGCATTCTTCTCATCATATCATTTGATTCAGTTTGTTCCTCCTGAAAAAACTTAGCCACTGGTAAAACTAGCTGAATGGGGGAAATGGTATCAGTGCCATAAACCAGTTTGAAGGGAGAAGTTCCTATGGATTTCTTGTTAGTTACTTTGTCTGCCCAAAGACCAAAATTTAGTTTAGAATCCCAACTCTTTTGATTCTCCTCCAACATCTTTCTGATGATTCTGACTAGACTCTTATTGGATGACTCGGCAAGGCCATTAACTTGAGGGTAGTAGGAAGTAGAGTGTACCAATTGAATGTCTGTTGACTTACACATGTCAACCAATGCATCATATTTGAAAGCTTCTGCATTATCTGTCACTTTTTGGGCAACCGAATCTACTCAGGATGTTCTCATAGATAAACTTCATGATGACCTGATGAGTGGAATTTCTAGTGGGGATTGCCTCTATCCACTTTGTAAAATATTCAGTGGCTACCAAGATCCATTTATGCTGACCACTAGACGAAGGATTAATCTCACCTATGAAATCTAAACCCCACTACTGAAAAGGACCATTCACTACAATAGGTATCAGGGGAAAATATTTTAGTTGTTGTTTTCCTATGAATCTTTGACACTTATCACAAGATTTCACAAAGGCGCACACATCTGAAAAAAGAAAAGGCCAATAATACCCAACCCTTAAGATCTTATGAGCTGTGGTCTTCCAGTAATGATGGCCTCCACAAATACTTGAATGAAACTGATGCATGACTTCAGTTGACTCTTCTTTGTCTAAAAATCTTAGTAGTAAACCAGTAGGATCTTTCCAATACAAAATATTATTATTAATGAAAAATTTAATTTCTCTGAGCTTAAAGGCTCGGGCTTGAGTCATGCTAAGTATAGGATAAACCTCCAACTTCTGTAAAAAATGAATAATACCTAAATACCACTCACATGAAGACAAATGCTCAGCCACCTGATGGCTGCCATGTTGTTCTTCTGCTACTACCCCTATCTGCAAACTTGCTGAACTTTCCCCATTGAAATTTATGTCCAAAAGATCACAGTTCTCTTCTGTCAAAAGCTTGGCAAGGCCTTGGCCTTTTACCATCTTACTGGGCTTCATTTCTATGTCAAACTCAATCATCTTTGTGATACATTTAGCTCTCTTTCCATCAATATTAGGCTGAGTCAAGACATCTTTCACAGAGGCTGAAGGAACATAGGAGACAACCTTTGCATCGAGGATATAAATTCTGAAAGATTTTAATGACTTAATGAGAGAATAAGCTTTTTTTTCTATAGGATCATACCTTAGTTCATCATCTCTGAGTGCTTTGCTGAAAAAGGCCACCGGGTGATCAAGACTTCATCATCTTTTTGTAACAAGATTGTTGCCACCATGTCATAGGAAGCAAAAGAGAAAATATAGAAGTTCTTGGTGTAATCCAGATTGATTAGAGTGGGGGATTCCATGATAGCCTGTTTGATACCCTGAAATGAACTTCTTGCATTGTCTGTCCATTTTATCTCGGATCCCTTTTTTAGCATAGAGGTTATGTGTTTCACTAACTCAGTGAAATTAGGAATAAATCTTCTGACAAAATTTATCTTACCGAGTAGAGATTGGATATCCTTCTTTGACCTTGGTATGGACAACCTCTGAATTGCTTCCACCCGAGCTGGATCAATTTTCACTCCTTATACTGAAACAATGTGGCCTAGGAGCTTACCCTTCTTGAGAGAAATTTGAGATTTTTTGGGGTTCAGCGAAATCCCGAACTGTCTGCATTTAAAAAATACTCTTTTCAGATGCTTTAGATGCTCTTCATGACTGCTAGAATAAATTGTTATATCATCAATATAGATGAGGACAAACTTGTCCTTCTCTCCCACGAAAGCTATGTCCATGGCCCTCTAAAAAGTAGCCCCGGCATTCATTAGCCCGAATGGCATATTGGCATACATGAAGGTACCCCAAGGAGTAGTAAAGGCAGTTTTTTCTTGGTCATCAGAATGTACAGAAACCTAGTTATAGCCTAAGAAGCCATCTAGGAAAGACATGGCGGTGGCCCCTGAAATTATTTGGAGCAAGTGTTCTATCTTGGGTAGGGGATAGTTGTCTTTCTTTGAGAATTTATTTAGGTTTCTAAAATCAAAGCATAACCTGATCTCACCATTTTTCTTTCTCACTGTTACTAGATTTGCAATCCATTTAGAGTATCTTAAAGGAATTATGATTTTGGCATCAAGGAGATTTTTTATTTCTTTTTCAATTACAGGAAATAGGAGAGGACTGATAGGTCTCAATTTCTGTTTGAAATGGATCGTGTCTTTCTCAAGGGGAATATTATGTTGAATGACCTCAGGATCATAGGTTTTCAGATCACTGTATTTCCAAGCAAAAACATCGGCAAATTCCTTAATAATGCTGCAATATTCAGATCTCTGATCATCAATTAATTCAATGGATAGATTTATGAATTTAGGATGATTTTGGCTTCCCAGGATCCTTCCCCTTATTATAAGGTTTGTAGGGGACATCGTTTTGGTCGAAAAGAGTCTCAAGAGGCACCAAACCCTGAGGTATATAGTTGTTGGGCAGTTGAACGATATCATGTTGACCCATTTTTCTTTTTAGCTTAGACTTATTGGATTCCTCTACATTTTGATTTTCCTGGTCAATATGCATATCAAAAAATTCATCTACCACCTGGAGAAATATACTAAGCTCATCATCATCTTCAAAGACTTTCCAATATTTGATATTGTTGGGCAGGGATGGTCTATATTTAACTTGGATTTCATAATTTAGTCTGGGAAGCATGGGAGGAATGAACATACTGGATGAGATAACAAGGGAATCAACAAGATGATTCATAGCTCTGGGTATATAAGAAATATCAAAAATGGAAAAGAGTCCCTGATTTTCCATACCTCATCCCTATAGGCTTTCAATTTGACATGTTTTGCTGTGAAAGTACTATTCACTTGTTGTATGATGAGATCCGTGTCTCCAAACACTTTTAGTCCTTTGATTCCCATCTCCTTGGCAGAATTTAATCCCAATAGCAAAGCCTCATACTCTGCTATATTGTTAGTAGTTTTGAAATCAAGTTTAAAAGGAAAATGAATAGCCTCTTTTGTAGGAGAAATCAAATCTACATCTGCACATGGCGAGTCTTTGGTACTGGCACCATCAAAGAACATGGTCCACACTGGAGTACTCTCTCCATCAGTCTGCTGATAAGTAGGCTTTGTGAGTTGCAAAGGTGCTAGATGAGAATCATCTATTTTCATAATGCATGATCCAAAGTCTGTGTCTAAAGCATAAATGGGATGGTTTACAAAAAAATTCCCATCACTAATGATGTAGGCAAGCTAATTTTCTCTGTAAAGTCTCTTTAGCTCTCCTCCAAACACTAGGACTGTGGCATACGAAATATCCATCTGCAAGGTACCCCCTAGCCTTTTTCTCCATGAACGCGACAAGAGGAGGCCGAACTTGGGTGGGATATCAGCCACTACAACATCCATTACCATGTTTCTCATTGGCAGTTGGGCAAGGTTTATGAAAAGGTATTTTATGAGGTCGAGGAATCTGACTTTCCTAGAGTCGAAAGAGAAGAGATCATGGTAAGGTTTTGTGACGTCAAGCCCAAGTTCATCCATCACTGCTTTAGGCATAAGATTATGTGACGCTCCCGAGTCAAGCAAGCAGTTGTGAAGGATCTTGTCATGGATATTTAGGGATATGTAGAAGGGTGGAAAAGAGTCATCTCGATATTCTACCATAGGTCCTATAGTCACTGTGGGCTTGTCATCTTGAAGGTTCATGTAATCAGAAGCTGGAGGAGTCTTTGGTTGAAGGGACTTCAGGATAGAAGACTTGAATATGTCATTCTTCATAAGTTTAGTCAATGGCATAGGTATTTTCACCTTCTGAATTTCTGATTCGAAATTAAATGAGTATGATATTCTATTGGAAGGTTTTACCTTGTTAGGAGAAAATCTGAGGGAGAACTGTTCTTTGTCTTGGGGCTGCAATTTCTTCTGCTGCTATTTTGTAGGAGTGGAGGTTTGCTTTGCAGGAGCATCCGGTTTCTTCGCATTAACATCTTTCTTTTTTCCAAGAGCAACAAGCAATGGATTTGGAGTGACAGTCTTAGATCTTAAATTGTAACCTGGCTGATCATTTGTCAATAAGGAGGAATCATTTTCATCCCCAAAGAAATTGATGTCTTCTTCTTCAACTTCGTCATGAGATAGCTCATGTTCTTCTTCTAGCAGTGCATTTTGGAAGGGGGCCCTGATCCTTTGGTCATCAGCTGCATTCCTGTCTCTCTGAAGGATCTGGACCTACTGGTTGTTCCTTCTGTAAGGGAATGCATTGGGATTTTTGGGAGCATAAGCATTAGGCTCTTTACTTCTTGTTGGCTGCTGACTTTGAATTTTAAGTTTTGACATTTACGAGGTCAAGCTATCCAACATCTTGGCCATATTTTCCATTTTGGTATTTGAAGAATAAGGAGGATCAGCAGACGACTTCTTTCTCTCAAATTTTCCTTTAAGTTTCTTAGATGACATAATGTTAGATTCAACCTCAAGAGAAGCATATTGCATTAAAGCGAGTGTGGTTGACCTTCGTTCTCTAAGGATTAAGCGAAATTCTGGATCAAAGGAAGAAGAGTAAGTGATTTTTGTTGATGCATCAGTTGGCTTGATCTCTGCAGGAATTCTGCCAAACATCTTATTAAATCTTTTGGTGAAGTCTGAGAAAGACTCCATATTTTCTCTTCTTAGATTTCCGAATTTAAAAATATAATACAAAAGATCTCTTCTTTATCCCCAATGTTTCAAAAACACCTCGTCTAACTGCTCAATGCCTGCCACTGGATTTGTTGGTAGTTCCTTGAACCACTTCCTGGCTTGGCCATCCAAGATCTGCACAAAAATTCTGGTCCAAACATCTTCCTCTGAAATGTTTATGTTCTCAACATAAGCATAGAAAGCTTCTATATGTTCTTTAGCAAGATCCTTCCCCTTCTTATCAGGTTTGTAGGGGACATCATTTTGGTCGAAAAGCTTCTCAAGAGGCACCAAACCCCGAGGTATATAATTGTTGGGCAGCTGAACGATATCATGTTGACCCGTTTTTATTTTTAGCTTAAACTTATTGGATTCCTCTACATTTTGATTTTCTTGGTCAATATGCATATTAGAAAATTCATCTACCACCTGGAGAAATCTACTAAGCTCATCATCATCTTCAAAGACTTTCCAATATTTGATATTGTCGGGCAGGGATGGTCTATATTTGACTTGGATTTCATAATTAAGTCTGGGAGGCATGGGAGGAATGAACATACTATCTGAGACAACAAGGGAATCAACAAGATGATTCATAACTCTGGGTATATAAGAAATATCAAAAATGGAAAAAGAGTCCCATATTTTCCATACCTCATCCCTGTAGGCTTTCAATCTGACATGTTTTGCTATGAAAGTACTATTCACTTGTTGTATGATGAGATCCATGTCTCCAAACACTTTTAGTGCTTTGATTCCCATCTCCTTGGCAGAATTTAATCCCAATAGAAAAGCCACATACTCTATTATATTCTTAGTATTTTTTAAATCAATTTTAAAATACAAATGAATACCCTCTTTTAAAGGAGAAATCAAACTACACCTGCACCTGCCGAGTCTTTGGTACTGGCACCATCAAAGAACATGGTCCACATGGGAGTACTCTCTCCATCAGTCTGCTGATAAGTAGGCTTTGTGAGTTGCAAAGGAGCTGGCTGAGAATCATCTATTTGCAGAATGCATGATCCAAAGTCTGTGTCTAAAGCATAAATGGGATGGTTTATAGAATTTTTCCCATCACTAATGATGTAGGCAAGCTGATTTTCTCTGTAAAGTCTCTTTAGCTCTCCTCCAAACACCAGGACTGCGACATACAAAAGATCCATCTGCAAGGTACCCCCTAGCCTTTTTCTCCATGAACGCAACAAGAGGAGGCTGAACTTGGGTGGGATATCAGCCACTACAACATCCATTACCATGTTTCTCATTGGCAGCTGGGCAAGGTTTATGACAAGGTATTTTATGAGGCTGAGGCATCTAACTTTCCTAGAGTAGAAAGAGAAGAGATCATGGTAAGGTTTTGTGACATCAAGCCCAAGTTCATCCATCACTACCTTAGGCATAAGATTGTGTGATGCTCCCAAGTCAAGCAAGCAGTTATGAAGGATCTTTTCATGGATATTTAGGGATATGTAGAAGGGTGGACAAGAGTCATCTTGATCTTCTACCATAGGTACTATAGTCACTGTGGGATTTCCATCTTGAAGGTTCACGTAATCAATAGCTGGAGGAGTCTTTGGTTGAAGGGACTTCAGGATAGAAGACTTGAATATGCCATTCTTCATAAGTTCAGTCAATGGCATAGGTATTTTCACCTTCTGAATTTCTGATTCAAAATTAAATGAGTATGATATTCTATTGGAAGGTTTTACCTTGTTAGGAGAAGATCTGAGGGAGACTTGTTCTTTGTCTTGGGGCTGCAATTGCTTCTGTTGTTGTTTTGCAGTAGTGGAGGTCTACTTTGCAGGAGCAGCAGGTTGCTTGGAAGCAACATCTTTCTTTTTTCCGGGAGAAGCAAGCAATGGATTTGGAGCAGCTGATCTAGATGGATATCAGTGGCCACCCACCTTTTCCAATTGGCTCAAAACAACTTTCTGACATTTTTGGCAATTTACTATTTTTAGCAGTTTTTACTTCCGGGGCCATTTTGAGGGCCTAAATGAAGGTTTTTCGGTATTGAGCTCCTCAATGATAGACTAAGGCATGATTGGCCCCCGAAAATGAATCTCTGCAACGATATCTTTCCAACGGGCTATCACGCACCTGAAACGGAGATTGTACGCAAAAGTTACGACCTCGGGAAGTTGACGTACTAGCTTACCCAAACGGGGCCCACATGACTTTTGGCGCTTCATCTCCTAGGGTTAGGTTTTTGGATGTCTAGGGTTTTTGGAATTCTTTATTATTGTAAAAATGACTTCAAAGCTTCATTGTAACCTTCTTCTTGCGAATGCACACTGCCATCACATCTCTTCTCATAGATAAGCCACCACCATTCCAACAAGCTTGTTTCCGCTGCATTTTACAGTTTCAGCTTATTTCGTTATTGAATAGAAAACCAGTTTTACTGTATCTCTGTTATTTTGTGTTAAGCACCTGTTAATAATCTGTATTCATTTTGTTATGCTCATAAAATGTGGATTAGTGGTATCCGAGCTGTCTACTCCTTGTTGTCTTAATGCATGTCCCCAACGAGGTCGAAGTACAAAGAGTTGGGTCTCGAGCTTGTTTCTCTTGAGGACATAAGATCTTGCACGCCCAAGTGACCTCCCATGGCAGAAGAAAAGAAAGATGACAGGACAGGAGATTCTTTCAAACTGTTGAATGAGGAAGCCCTCACGCAACAGAGGAATGAGATGATGGATAGTTTCGCGCAAATCCTTCGGCGACTACCAATAGGCGACGCATCTTCTTCGAATGGAGGCACCACCCCCTTCAAGGTACAAATAAACTTTGATATTCCTATATTTGAAGGCCAGATAGATGCAGATGCTATAGAAAAGTGGTTGAATCTACTAGAAGGGTATTTTTCTGTTCATAAATTTTCGAATAGAGAAAAGATTACTTTTGCGCTCCTCAAAGCCGTTCCCCATGTCAAAGATTGGTGGGAAACATTCTGTGAGCAAAAGGAAACAGAGGAAACCTCATTATTTTCAGTCATGGCCACCTGAGAATCCTTCAGGGATGCTATTAAGGAACAATACTACCTTGTCGGAATTTATGACGACCTGTATACCAAATGGACCACACTGCGGCAAGAAAGAGACCAAGCAGTGCCGGATTTCACAAATATCTTCCATACCTTGCACACCAAGTTGGGTATCAAATATTCAGAGCGACATCTGGTGCTCAAGTATCGTAGTGCTCTGCATAGATACATCCAGACCGAAATGGAATTTCTAGACATCTCATCCTTGGGCGCAGCCTACCGATATGCCGTCAAAATCGAGTAGAAGCTCAAACAAAAGACGTGGAAATTTGGGTCTGGGAACCCCTCACAAAAAAAGCCAAGAAAGGGTAGCCCCAACCCACTGAACAAAGGACAAAGCAAAGATGGGCAGTATCAAGACAACCAGTACAAGCCGCAAGCAAAGGACACCGGAAAGACAAAGAAAGATACCGGGAAGTGGTGCGACTTCCATAAGAGCCCTTGGCATAACACTACGACTGTCGCTCAAAGCAGTCGCTGGTGGTTGAAGTGAAAGCCTCTGAATCAGATGCATATTTTGACTCTAAGATAGAACCAGAAAGGGGAATATGAATCATTAACGCGGAACCCAGTGCCACCATTTCTACCACCAAGCTCCAGCCTGGTGAACCAAACGAGCCAGAAGAAGGAGAGAACCTCTTCCATACACAGATGTGGGTAAAAGGCACCCTGCTGCACTTTATCGTTGATAGCGGTAGCCAGAAGAACCTCATCTTAGAAGAGGTCATTAAGTGGTTGGCCTTGTCAACAACACCACACCCACAGCCCTACACCATTGGATGGCTCTGCCAAGGAAGCGATCTCCGTGTCAACCAACAGTGTCGACTGTCGTACGGAATCAAGCCCTTCAAATACGAGGTATTGTGTGATGTTTCTCCTCTTGAAGTTTGTAATGTTATTTTGGGCCAACCTTATTTATGGAAACATCATGCTGTATATGAGTCTAGGCCTTGTAGTGTTATTATTACTTTGAACAGGAAATTGTACAGGATACACGAGGCAGTCCCACCTAGTGCTATTTCCTTGATCTCTGCTAAGCAATGCAGGAAGGTCATCTCACAGATGGGGAAGTTTGTCTTCTTCGTGATTCGCTCTCAGAACAAGCGAAATATCGCAGCCACATCCAAGGTATCTGCGGCCGATCTCTCCACACAACAGAAGCAAGTAGATAAGGTCATGGAAGAATACTTGGATATCTTCTCCTCACCTATAAGGGTACCTTTGCACTGCCAGGTCAAGCACCCCATCGATATGACCCCCGATGCACCGCTGCCCAATGGGCCAGTCTATTGTCGCTCTTTGTTAGAGAATGAGGAGATCAAGCGACAGATCCAAGAACTGCTCCACAAGGGGCACATCCACCCCATATCATCACCTTGCGGGAGCCCAATCGTGTTGGTACAGAAGAAAGATGGAACCTGGCGACTCTGTATTGATTACCGGGCTTTGAATAAAATCACTGTCAGAAACTGGTACTCGATTCCCCGAATCGATGACCTCCTTGATCAACTCACAGGGGCCAAATACTTCAGTAAGATTGATATGAAGTCTGGCTATCACCAGGTCCCAATAGAACAGACAGATGTATGGAAGACCGCCTTCAAGTCAAAGGAAGGAATTTTTGAATGGTTGGTCATGCCCTTTGGTTTGACAAATGCTCCAGCCACTTTCATGAGGATGATGG
>JZKD02S2419187.1:36239-49155 GCA_000966675.3 Picea glauca | reverse complement strand
GATATCCTGCAACCATTCAACAATACTTTTGTAGTGGTGTATCTGGATGACATTCTAATTTATAGCAAGACTTGGGCCGAACACTTGCAACATATTCAACAAGTTTTGCACACCCTGCAACAACACAAGCTATATGCCAACTTGGAAAAATTCTCCTTCGGCATGGACAGGGTCCATTACCTGGGCTACATCATTGATCAGCATGGCATACATGTGGATCCAACCAAGATCCAAGTCATCCATGACTGGCCAGCCCCAACAACACTCACTAAGCTTCGAAGCGTCTTGGGACTTGCTAATTTCTACCGCAGGTTCGTGTTGGGTTTCTCCCATATTGCATGGGCCCTCAACCAAATAAATAGGGGTGGTGGTAAGGAAACATTTTCGTGGGGCCGGTCCCAACAACAAGCATTCGATGATTTGAAGCAGCGCTTGTGCTCAGCCCCAGTACTTTCACTACCGGACCTGGAACATCCCTTTGAGATCGAGACAGATGCTTCAGACTATGTTGTGGGCACCGTTCTCACTCAACACGACCACCCCATGGCCTATCATAGTGAGACACTGTCCGATACTGTCTGTAAGTACCCTACTTATGAAAAATAAATGTACTCCATTGTGCAAGCATGCCGCCAGTGGAGACATTACATTCTTGGGAAGGAGACAGTCATCCACACTGATCATAAGCCACTGCAGTTCATGCAGACACAGGGAAAATTGCAGAATGACCGCCATCAAAAGTGGTCCACGTACTTGCAGCAATTCCACCTCAACATCAAGTATAAAATAGGAAGCACCAATCATGTCGTTGATTTCCTCAGCAGACCGCCAGTCACAACACTCACCACGGTGCTAGAATCTTCCAGCCATGAGACATCTGGATGGACCCAACTCTATGAGACAGACCCTGACTTCACCACCACCTACCAAATGTTGGGTGCAAATGCAGTTGTTGTTAATTTCCATCTTCAGGATGGGTTGTTATGTCATCTGGGCCATATCTGTGTTCCATCAAGTGAGAGAGAGAAGACGATCTTGGAATCCCACTACAATCGGGTGGCAGGACACTTCGGCATCGAAAAGACAGTGGCGATGCTACAAAAACATTTCTACTGGCCGAAACTTCGACAGGAGGTCGGCAAGTATATCAGGTACTACACTGCCTGCGCTATTGCCAAACTGACCACTAAGAAACAGGGCCTGTACACCCCTCTTCCTACTCCTGACAGGCCATGGGAATCCATCTCAATGAACTACATGTCGGGCCTCCCATCCACCAAGCAGGGAAATGACTATGTTTTTGTGGTTGTTGATCATTTTTCTAAGATGGCGATTTTGGTTGCCTGCAAGAAGAGCATCACACCAGAGGCCACTGCCAAGCTCTTCTTTGAACAAGTTTGGGTACATTTTGGAATCCCACAAACCATTGTATCAGATCGGGATAGTCGATTTCTAAGCACATTCTGGTCGAGCCTCTAGTCACTGCTGGACACCAAGCTCACCAAATCCACGGCCTTCCACCCCCAGAAAGATGGCCAAACCGAGGTTGTAAATTGAATAATTGTGAATATCCTTCGCATGTATAATTCAAAGAAGCCTCACACATGGGATGAGAGCCTTCCCTATGTCCAACATAGCTACAACCGAGCCTTGCATAGATCAACCGGCCACAACCCCTTTCAAGTGGGGCTGGGATTCCAACCATTGGGTCCCATAGATGTTGCACTTCCCCTTGCGGTCACTTCGACTGACTGATCTCCTACTCCAAATGAAGCTGACAAAGCCACCCGGTTCATTGAGTGGATCTAGCACATCTACCAACAGGTTCAGGATATCCTACAGAAGTCCAATGACAAGTACAAACAGTGCCATGATCAACATCAGGTGCTGCATAAGTTTTAGGTGGGCGACAAAGTTAGGTTGCACTTGCAAAAAGAACGCCTTACAGGACCCCATCGGATGCTTTTGCCACTCCGTTATGGACCGTACACTATCACCAAGGCTGTGGGGGATAATTATTTTGAGCTCAACATTCCTCCTTTCCTTGGCCTGCACCCAGTGTTCAACGTGGATCTCCTTTGCCCTTATTTCCCACCATTATTGGACACCTAAGAAGTAGCAGAACAACTGACACCAACAGAGCTCAACCCCGATTGCATACAACATGAATCCAATGATCATATTTTGGTTAGATAGATCAAGGGCACTCGACAACAAAGGATCCAGCTTTATCGAGTCGTCAAAGCAGGGCAGCTCCTGCACCAAGGCAAGTGGCTCACCCGGGGCCAAATTCAACAGAAATTTCCTCATCTAATGGGGGACCTCAACGTAATGGAGACCATTGCTTCCTAAGGAGGGAGGATTTATCCATATGGATATCGGTGGCCACCCACCTTTTCCAACTGTCTCAAAACAACTTTTTGACATTTTTGGCAATTTACTATTTTTAGCAGTTTTTACTTCCGGGGCCATTTTGAGGGCCTAAATGAAGGTTTTTCGGTATAGATCTCTTCAATGATATCAAAAGGAATAATTTATCCTCCAAAATTAATATCCTCGATGATACCTTTCCAACGGGCTATCACATTCCTAAAACGGAGATTGTATGCAAAAGTTACAACCCCGGGAAGTTGATGTACTAGCTTACCCAAACGGGGCCCACATGACTTTTGGCGCTTCATCTCCTAGGGTTAGGTTTTTGGATGTCTATGGTTTTTGGAATTCTTTCTTATTGTAAAAAGGCCTTCAGATCCTCATTGTAACCTTCTTCTTGTGAATGCGCGTTGTCGTCACATCTCTTCTCAGAGATAAGCCGCCACCATTCCAGCAAGCTTGTTTCCGCTGGATTTTACAGTTTCAGCTTATTTTGTTATTGAATAGAAAACCAGTTTTACTATATCTCTGTTATTTTATGTTAATCACCTGTTAATAATATATATTCATTTCGTTCTTCTCATAAAATCCGTATCAACGACAGTCTTAGATCTTAAATTGTAACCTGGCTGATCATCTGTCTGATAAAAAGATTCTTCAATGCTTGCCTCATGAATCTTATCGTCCATATGGGCCTCCTCATAATCTATTTGTGTCAAGAAGGAGGAATCATTTTCATCCCCAAAGAAATTGATGTTGTCTTCTTCTTCAACTTCATCATGAGATAGCTCTTGTTTTTCTTCTAGCATTGCATTTTGGAAGGGGGCCCTGATCATTTGGTCATCAGCTGCATTCCTGTCTCTCTGAAGGATCTGGACCTGTTGGTTGTTCCTTCTGTAAGGGAATGCATTGGGATTCCTGGGAGCATAAGCATTAGGCTCTTTACTTCTTGCTGGCTGCTGACTCTAAATTTTTCAGTTTTGACATTTCCGAGGTTAAGCTATCCAACATATTGGCCATCTTTTCCATTTTGGTATTTGAATAAGAAGGACGATCAACAGTCGACTTCTTTCTCTCAAATTTTCCTTTAAGTTCCTTAGATGCCATAATGTTAGATTCAACCTCAAGAGTAGCATCTTGCATTAAAGCGAGTGTGGCTGACCTTCTTTCTCTAAGGATTAAGAAAAATTCTGGATCAAAGGAAGAAGAGTAAGTGATTTTTGCGGATGCATCAGTTGGCTTGATCTATGCAGGAATCTTGCCAAACATCTTATTAAATCTTTTGATGAAGTCTGAGACAGACTCCCCATTTTCTCTTCTTAGATTTCCAAATTTAAAAATATAATACAAGAGATCTCTTCTTTCTCCCCAATGTTTCAAAAACACCTGATCTAACTGCTCAATGCCTTCCACTGAATTTGTTGGTAGTTCCTTGAACCACTTCCTGGCTTGGCCATCCAAGCTCTGCACAAAAATTCTGGTCCAAACATCTTCCTCTAAAATGTTAATGTTCTCAACATAAGCATAGAAATCTTCTATATGTTCTTCAGCAAGATCCTTCCCCTTCTTATCAGGTTTGTAGGGGACATCCTTTTTGTTGAAAAGATTCTCAAGAAGCACGAAACCCTGAGGTATATAATTCTTGGGTAGCTGAATGATATCATGTTGACCCATTTTTCTTTTTAGCTTAGACTTATTGGATTCCTCTACATTTTGATTTTCCTGGTCAGTATGCATATCAAAAAATTCATCTACCACCTGGAGAAATCTACTAAGCTCATCATCATCTTCAAAGACTTTCCAATATTTGATATTGTCGAGCAGGGATGGTCTATATTTGACTTGGATTTCATAATTTTGTCTGGGAGGCATGGGAGGAATGAACATACTGGCTGAGACAACAAGAGAATCAATAAGATGATTCATAGCTCTGGGTATATAAGAAATATCAAAAATGGAAAAAGAGTCCCTGATTTTCCATACCTCATCCCTATAGGCTTTCAATATGACATGCTTACTGTGAAAGTACTGTTCATTTTCTATATGATGAGATCCACGCCTCCAAACACTTTTAGTCCTTTGATTCCCATCTCCTTGGAAGAATTTAATCCCAATAGCAAAGCCTCATACTCTATTATATTGTTAGGATTTTTGAAATCAAGTTTAAAAGACAAATGAATAGCCTCTTTTAAAGGAGAAATCAAAACTACACCTCTACCTGCCCAGTCTTTGGTACTGGGACCATCAAAGAATATGGTCCACACGGGAGTAATCTCTCCATCAGTCTACTGATAAGTAGGCTTTGTGAGTTGCAAAGGAGTTGGCTGAGAATCATCGATTTGCAGAATGCATGATCCAAAGTCTGTGTCTAAAGCATAAATGGGATGGTTTATAGAATTTTTCCCATCACTAATGATGTAGGCAAGCTAATTTTCTCTGTAAAGTCTCTTTAGATATCCTCCAAACACCAGGACTGTGGCATACGAAAGATCCATCTGCAAGGTACCCCCTAGCCTTTTTCTCCATGAACGTGACAAGAGGAGGCCAAACTTCGGTGGGATATCAACCACTACAACATCCATTACCATGTTTCTCATTGGCAGCTAGGAAAGGTTTATGACAATGTCTTTTATGAGGTTGAGGCATCTGAATTTCCTAGAGTCGAAAGAGAAGAGATCATGGTAAGGTTTTTTGACATCAAGCCCAAGTTCATCCATCACTGCTTTAGGCATAAGATTGTGTGACGCTCCCGAGTGAAGCAAGTAGTTGTGAAGGATCTTGTCATGGATATTTAGGGATATGTAGAAGGGTGGACAAGAGTCATCTCGGTCTTCTACCATAGGTCCTATAGTCACTGTGGGCTTGTCATCTTGAAGGTTCACATAATCAGCAGCTAGAGGAGTCTTTTGTTGAAAGGACTTCAGGATAACAGACTTGAATATGTCATTCTTCATAAGTTCAGTCAATGGCATAGGTATTTTCACCTTTTGAATTTCTGATTCGAAATTAAATGAGTATGATATTCTATCAGAAGGTTTTAACTCGTTAGGAGAAGATCTGAGGGAGACTTGTTCTTTGGCTTGGGGCTGCAATTGCTTCTGTTGTTTTTTTGCAGTAGTGGAGGTCTGCTTTGCAGGAGCAACAATTTGCTTGGCAGAAACATATTTCTTTTTTCTGGGAGAAGCAAGCAATGACTTTGGAGTGACAGTCTTAGATCTTAAATTGTAAACTGGCTGATCATTTGTCTGATAAAAATATTCTTCAATGCTTTCCTCATGAATCCACTTGTCCATCTGGGCCTCCTCACAATCTATTTGTGTCAAGAAGGAGGAATAATTTTCATCCCCAAAGAAATTGATGTCGTCTTCTTCTTCAACTTCGTCATGAGATAGCTCATGCTCTTCTTCTAGCATTGCATTTTGGAAGGGGGCCCTGATCCTTTGGTCATCAGCTGCATTCCTATCTTTCTAAACGATCTGGACTTGCTGGTTGTTCCTTTTGTAAGGGAATGCATTGGGATTCCTGGGAGCATAAGCATTAGGATCTTTACTTCTTGCTGGCTGCTAACTCTGAATTTTCAGTTTTGACATTTCCAAGGTCAATCTATCCAAGATCTTGGCCATCTTTTCCATTTTGGTATTTGAAGAAGAAGGAGGATCATTAGATGACTTCTTTCTCTCATATTTTCCTTTAAGTTTCTGACATGCCATAATGTTAGATTCAACCTCAAGAGAAGCATCTTGCATTAAAGAAAGTGTGTCTGACCTTGTTTCTCTGAGGATTAAGAAAAATTATGGATCAAAGGAAGAAGAGTAAGTGATTTTTGCTGATGCATCAGTTGGCTTGATCTCTGCAGGAATCTTGCCAAACATCTTATTAAATCTTTTGGTGAAGTCTGAGACAGACTCCCCATTTTCTCTTCTTAGATTTTCGAATTCAAAAATATAATACAAGAGATCTCTTCTTTCTCCCCAATGTTTCAAAAACACCTCGTCTAATTGCTCAATGCCTGCCACTGAATTTGCTGGTAGTTCCTTGAACCACTTCCTGGCTTGGCCATCCAAGCTCTACACAAAAATTCTGGTCCAAACATCTTCCTCTGAAATGTTAATGTTCTCAACACAAGCATAGAAAGATTCTATATGTTCTTCAATAGTATAATCCCCAGATCCAATAAATTTTGGCATATATTTCTGATAATCTCCTGTCGGCATGGCTAATAAGGGATTGGGCAACACAAGAGGGGCATACCTATTGGCTAATATTTGTTTCATTTTCATCAAAGGGGTAGCCATGGAAATATTGGGGGTTGATGAAGAGGAAGAAGTTTCTGTAGATGATGGTTGAGATGGGATAGGTGAGACTATGGAAAATGGTGATCTTACTTCACTGAGGAATGAAGGAGAATCACTGGTAGGATGACTACCCTAGAAAGTGTTTCCTGAATAAGGTGGAAAGTAAGAAGCTCTATAAAAATGATTGAGCAGTAAGGCCAAGTTTTCTTCACCCTTAGAGGAAATATCTTGTAAAACATCTTCAAGAACGGGCATACTGGTATGAGTATGGAAAAAAATCTCTATAGGCTTAGTTGGTGAAGAATTCAAAGAAGAAGAAGAGTCCTCTTCTTGGAGGGATTCTACAACTTCTTCTCTTAAGTTGGATATAGTAACATGCTCATAATTAGAATTTGTAACATCAGAGGAAATTGAATGCTCATCACCCTTCAAGATTTCTGACACAATCTCAATTTTTCAGAGAACTAGAAGTTTTAGCAGAAGGGGATTTGACAAGAGGTTCTCTAGATACAAAAGAATAAGTGTTTCTTGAAATACCTAGTTTAGATGCACTTGCAGATATGGAAGTTTTTCTTTGCAATGATTTTCCACTTCTGATGATCTTCTTAGAATCTAGAACTGGTGCTGCCAGTGGTATTTCTTGGTTTTCCTTGGTATGAGCACTTCTCCGAGCCACTTTGTTCCAATGGATTCACCAGATAGATGGTTACAACCAAAAATGTGTCCAAAATTTGTCTATCATAAAAGTTGGATCTTGTCGTCTCCCAAGGAATATGAGCTTCAGTCTCCTCTCCCCGGCAACGACGCTAATTTTTTATCACTCTAGGAAACTCTCTTAGGTTGTATCTCAGAGATGTCTGGTAACTCAACGTTTTTGTAACTATTTTCTCAATAATGGGTGTGGGTTTGGATCAAGATGAATATCTTAAATCACTGGATTGTATCTTCAAGACAGTCTAGCTATATTCGTGCAATACAAGGCCTTCAAGAGCTATTATAAGATAGGTTTGTAAATCGAATGGATAAGAAAACCAATCAATTAACCAGAACATACATAGGCAATATATATGATGGGTCAACAAAATAGCAAAGGATGCTTATGATTCTTGCTTAACAGTCAAAAGTAAGATGACAGTTACCATGGGACCATTAAACATAGACAAAAGAATGATTTCAACTCATAGGCATAAACAAAGATAAAATAGAGTCTGACAATAACAATGAAAGAAGCTTGCAGGCTTAATATATTAAAGAAAGTGTATTTTTACAACAACAGTGGATTATCAAACTCAAAATCAAACGATTTGTTCATCAAATGTTTTGGGCTTTATAGCCCTTTACAAACAATTTCAAGATCCTAGATTACTGAATCAAATTTTGCCAAAAATAGAAAATCAATAACTGGCCCAAGAAAGTAGGTAAAGATCCTATAAACTAGGTCAATTCAAATTCTCAAATGATCTTTATGTTCTTCAGATTCTTTGCAAGGTTAGTGAGCCTTCCGAGGCTGCTGGATCTCATGTGATATGGGAGGAGTCGAACATGACACCTGTTGACAGTCAAATAACCTTATATCCTTGAAAATAGCTAACTGTTTTTTACATTTCTGTCTTGTAGAGCACCTCCAAAACGAAAACAAAATCTTGATAAGGATGTCATTAATTATCTTCCATCGATTGGAACCATTTCTAAGGATTTTGGACAAGGAAAACTTGGACCTGTGCAAAAACATTAACTTTATGCCTTATCAGTTCTTTCGGTAGCTAGAGTAGATAGAATTCAGACCAATTAGTTACTAAAATCTCTGCTTTTGGTGGATAATGAAAAATCGATATGTTCACCTAAGCCACCGAAACTTGAAATTATCAAAATTTCAAAAATACCCTTGTCTTAGCTCAAAAACGCCTTAGGACAGATCTTTTTAGGGTTCTGCATCTTGCTCAAAAATTGTAGGATTATTGGCTACCTTTGGTTCATTGCACTGAATTGCCACCTTTTCTAGGGTCTCAAGAGAAGCATGTGTCTGAGCTTGGTGTTTTGAAGACATAGCTTGTTTCCTCAAAGCCATGACCTTTTTATTCAAGCCCTAAGATACTCTCCATAAGATGTTGTAGTATTTTACAATCTTGTCCTTCTTTTTCTTCTCCTTTATGCTTTCATGGGATAATATTTCCAAGGATGAGTTGCTTTCTGCAAAGCTCTTTGACAGGGTTTCATACCTAGTTTTTATTACCCTTTCTAGCACTTCTTTCTCAGCTAGCTTCTTCTTAAGCTTCTTGATTTCCTTTGATTTACTCTGCTTCACTCCTTTTCTAGATGAGGCATCTGTAATTTGTGGTTCTTGTTCTTCTTGAGGTGTAGGTGATGGAAGGTCCTCATAACTTGCCTTGTATATATCCACAAAACATAATTTTCACGCCCTGTGGAAACTGAATCCTTGTGCCCTGTTTCAATCTAGTGCTCTTCATCCTCCGAGTCTGTGTAAGGAAGGTTAAGAATGTTTTTGTTCACTAGGGATTCTTTGGCCTTTTCTTTTTCACTGTTGAAATTTAATTTCTTCTTAGTTTTGTCAAGCTTAGAGGAAGGAGAGGGTTGATTAACTGGGGCTGGGGAGATAGCTCTCCTCTTCCTCTTTCCACTTCTGGGAGTGGAAGACTTCTTGGAATGAGGACTCTTTTTTCCCTCTGGCTGAACCTTAGTCTGGAAATCATTCCAGAACAAGAAGCAATTCCACTCTCCTCTTCTTTGCAATAGCTCACAAACCAAAAGTTTGATCAGACTATGGTGGGATAATCTACTTGCAACTTGATTAGGATTGGCCTTGACTTGATGAGCCATTTTGGATAAACTTCTGTGGAGAAAATAGGGCAGATTGAGTGGGTTTCTACCAGTCAAATGATTTATAAGTTTAAAATGGTAAATCATCACTTTGTTGTATCGCCCTTCATAAGTTACATAAACCATTGTCTTTTAATAACTTTTGCCATTTCTTTTCAAGGAAAGACACATGAATGTCTTTCTTCCATATCAAACCCCTTTGTTCTAGTTTCAAATAAGTCCCGAATTCAAAATTCTTAGTAACAGTAGTTTTAAACCATTTCTCTCCAGTCATGGGAAGCTCTGTCACTTCAGCTATGAGGGCTTCATCTATCTCAAATTCATCTCGGCCTATGATTGCTTTATTTCCATCGAAATTGAGGGAAAAGGCCTATGCCACCTGCTAATGAGAACTCTATAATGTTTTGCAAAAATTATAACACCCTACATCCCTAAACATTTGACATACCTCCGGGTGTGATTCCAGGTAACTGATGTCATTCAGCTCTTTCCTCAGGGTTTAAGTTCCTTTCTTCATTCACCACAATGTTTCCACACACCTGTGATCAAAGGAGAAGATTTTGGGGGAGAGTTACAGAATGTAGACTTAGCAAAAGTCGGCTCGGTTGTGATAGAAATGAGAAAATTGGGGTGAGATTTAGAACGTGGCACTGATTACAAGGGATGCGGCATAATGGTTGGTGATTTGCAGCAGTCATGGTCGATAACTGTAATAATGGAGGGTACGTAAGCATATGGGTTAATGATATAATGATTTGAAAATATTCGCTTATATCACACAGAGATCAACTTCCGATCGTGAACGGTTCGTTCTCCTGTCTTTTCGGTGTCTTATTGCAATCATAAAATATCGAACCCAACGATTGAAACGTGTGATAGGACGTGCTGAATCGTTCCCCGCTTCTGCGATTTCAGTGGCTAAATTAGACCTAGATTCCTTTGTTTAAGCTATCGAAAGCTAAGGCTTTCGGTGGCTAATGAACAATCGAAATGTTTTCCTAAGCCACTGAAACCTGAGATTTGAATTAGATCAAATAAAAACTAAACAAACGTTTATTCAAACTTTATTACATGCGTAAAGCTTTGAGAAATGAGCTTTAAATTTTTTTAAAAATACCTTTTTAAAAGACATCCTATCACCTAAAATGAAAAATCTCAATTGATTTATTTGAGGAGATAACAGTATGTAAAGGATATGCACAGATTGAAGGAATCGACTTTGAAGAGACATTTGTCCCAGTTGCCAGAATGGAAGCAATCTGGTTGCTTTTAGCCTATGCATGCTCCAAAAATGTTAAAGTATATCAGATGGACGTAAAATCAACTTTTCTGACTGGGGAACTTGAAGAAGAAGTCTACATTGAAAAACCAGAAGGATTTCAATTGTCAGAGAACACATATTATGTGTGTAAATTAAAGAAGGCCTTGTATGGTCTAAAACAGGCTCCTAGAGCATGGTACTCTAGACTGGATAAGTATCTGTAGTAGGCAGGGTTCAGAAAAGGAAGTGCAGAAAACAACCTCTACATCAAGGTAATTCAAGGTAATATTTTATTAATTGAAGTTTATGTTGATGATATTATTGTTGGTTGTGATGATGACAGGTTAAGACAGAAATTTGCAAAAGATATGCAGAATGAATTTAAAATTTCGTTACTTAGAGAACTATCCTTCTTTTTGGGATTTTAGATATGTCAAAGCAACCAAGGAATCTTTATTTCTCAAACCAAGTATATCAGAGAAATGTTAAAGAGGTTCAAAACGGAATATTGCAAACCAATTATCACTCCCATGAAAACCAGTTGCAAGTTGAGAAAAGATGATGATTCGAAGTCTACAGATCAGAGGCAATATAGGTCAATGATTGGTAACCTATTATATGTGACAACATCCATACCAAATGTAATGTAGGTAGTTGGACAGGTGGCACAATTTCAAGAAGAACCAAAGAAGTCACATGTGTTAGCAGTGAAGAGGATTTTCAGATATCTCTAAGGAACAAACGAGTTGGGATTATGGTATCCAAAAGGAAAGGATCTATCACTTATTTCCTACACAAATGCAGATTGGGAAGGTTGTATTGATGACTGACGAAGCACCAGTAGAGCAACGTTTCACTTGGTTGAGTGTTTAGTATCATGTCTAAGCAAGAAATAATCATAAATACCTTTATCTACAGCCGAGGCAGAGTACATTGCAACAACATCATGTTGTACACAGGTTCTTTGGATGAAACAAACTCTGGAACATATACAGGTTGAGTATGATGAGCCCATTCCAATCTATTGTGATAATACAAGCACCATCAGTATCTCGAAGAACCCGATGATGCACTCCAATACGAAGCACATTCCAATCAAGTATCATTTTCTATGGGAGCAGGTTGCAGAAAGAGTTGAGTATGTTGGCACAAAAGAACAAGTGGTAGATATGTTTACAAAACCACTTCCACGGGAAGCCTTTGAATATCTTCACCAAGGAATTGGAGTTATTTCTACTCCAAAATGAATGATTTTTGAATGCTTATCTTATATGTCTTAGATGTACACAAGGGAGCACCATAAGAAGACAATTCAGTCAGGGGGAGAAACCCCAGATGGAAATATACATTTTCCATTGATGACAAAGGGGGAGATATTTATCAGATGCAGAGGATAGAGGCATGGTTCTAGGGGGAGTAGATTTATCAGATACAGAGGACAGAGGAATGGTTCCAGGGGGAGCAGATTTATCAGATACAGAGGACAGAGGCATGGTTCTAGGGGGAGTATGAGTGATATGATTTCAGTATTGCATCAAAGTGTTTCCATCAATGCCAAAGGGGGATATTTTTTATTAAGGTTGTTTGGCATTGATGTCAACCATTGGAAAAATCCCTGTAGCAAAAGGTTTGGGTAATGGACCCAAGATTGTTTGATGTAAATATGACTCATTATTGTCTTGTCATGGTTGATAAGAAGTAAAAATGTATGAACTCCAAAGTTGTCCCCTTATGGTCAAATCCCTCATGGGAAGATGCTTTGCAGAGTGAGAGAACCCATGATTATTTGAGAAATAATGAGATGAATGATAGTGAATTTGTTATGAACATAATATATATAAATAAGATGTTCATAACATAATAATTAATTAGTAAATAGTTAGTTAGTAAATAGTAATTATTAATAATGAAAGGACTTGCTCTTGAAAAGACATGTCTAGTGGTGAAAGGGCACCCCTGTGTGGGTATATAATAAGCCCTCATTCTCAATTGTAATCATCATCTTTTTATCAATTATTCATATTTTATATATATTATTGCAATTGCATATTTGGTTATCTGTTACATTGGTATCAGAGCTTTTTCGGTCCTCCCCAACCCCGGTTCATTCCACCTTCCAGCAACCATAAATTTTTTCAACTTCCCCATT
>JZKD02S2419187.1:20278-32052 GCA_000966675.3 Picea glauca | reverse complement strand
GAAATATTACGGACCATATCAAATTAACAGAAAAATTAGTCATGTCGCGTATGGATTGGACTTACCCGATAAGAGTCGTATCCACAACGTTTTTCATGTATCATGTCTGAAAAAATTTGTTGGAAAATGCAAAAAGGTCCAAACTCTACTTCCCCTGTTGGACGAAGAAGGAAGAATAATTTTAGATCCATAAGCCATTATTGACTCTAGATAAAGGAAGTTACGATCTCGCATAATCAAAGAATATATTATCAAATGGAAAAACCTTCCAGAGGAAGATGCAGCATGGGAATCAGAACATTTTCGTCAATTACACCCGTCGTTACCAATGCTTTGAGGACAAAGCAATTTTTAAGAGGAAGGCAATGTTATGAACATAATATATATAAATAAGATGTTCATAACATAATAATTAATTAGTAAATAGTTAGTTAGTAAATAGTAATTATTAATAATGAAAGGACTTGCTCTTGAAAAGACATGTCTAGTGGTGAAAGGGCACCCCTGTGTGGGTATATAATAAGCCCTCATTCTCAATTGTAATCATCATATTTTTATCAATTATTCATATTTTATATATATTATTGCAATTGTATATTTGGTTATTTGTTACAGAATTTGTGAGTGAAACTATCCTATATGAATAGTGCTTGTCATACTGTTTCTGGTGGTATGTGGAACGTCACATAACTCATCACAGTTAGAGATTTATGACCATATGAAGTTGGAGAACCCTCATGAGGCTTATAGAAGCCCCCAAGAGTCAAAGTGCTTTGTAAAAGGAAATTATTTTAATTGAAGAAGCCCTAAAATAAGGAAAGTGTAAGGCTACATGAATATATAAATAAGAGACAAAGCTCACTCATAAAAAACACACTTGTACATATTGTATATCTATTTTCTTGTACTCATAAGTGGTGAATGTCTGAGGTAGCACGAAGGGTTGACGACGAAATTCTCGAATTTACAGAAAACCCTATTTTCTGGTGCATACGCGAGATGTTTGTGTATAGGGTGCATATATGTGAGTTGTCTATGTATAGGGTGCGTATAGTACATAAGATCCATGTGGGTATTCTATGTATAGGGTGCGTATACATGGGTTGTCTGTGTATAGGAAGCGTACATGCTGATAAAGTCATGGAAACTTGAGAAGATGAAGATGCAGAGGTTCTAGATTCCGAGATCAAGCTCCCAGGAAGGTCTAAAGTGCTCAAATACATCAGATCCATCCATTGGTTCAAAACGTATGTCTTATTTCTATGAATAGTTGGATTTTGATGTGCATGAGGAATGGCAATGGAGATTTGAGGATTCTCCCTAGAAATACTAGTGGCTACATGTGATCTTCTACATAAGTAAGATCTACAGAATCACAGTGCTGGTATGTTCATCATTGATACTTCTTGTGAGGCACATCTTGTATTTCTTGGCATATTGCTAAGGGTTTTTATGGTACATGGTTGAGAGATTTTATTTGTGTAGTAGTTGATGTATTGAGAGACTGAATATCAGAAAGGGGTTGATGACTAAGATCATGTGAGGGATATTATACTTGTTCATGATTACACATACCTATATGACACATGACTAGAGAGAGACATACTTTCCTTGAATAAAGGTTATATATGAGGATGCATGCACATGGTATAGTTACAGTCTGGATACAGTGACAGGTTACATATATATGTGAAAGAAGTTACAAAAGGTCAGAAGTTTTCAAGAAAAGGAAACCCTAGTTTTTAGAAGGCATACACAGGCTGCATAATAGTTTGGTAGCATACATACATGGGTTGCATAACATATAGAGTGTGTACATATATGGGATACAACACTACAAGTAGCGTATCTATTGTAATGTTTATAGATACATGTTCAGTTTAGGTACAGATTGATTACAGGGCAGTTGTACAGATTGGATATAGGTCAATGTTACAGGTTGTTACAGTTGTACAACCGTATATCTTATAGTGACAGATTGACAGTGGTTCCATCATTCTACTTATACTTTAGGGTGATTGGATGGGGCAAGGACAGGTGGTTGTAGACACCTTTCAGTTGTAGCTGGAGAACTTAGGGGGATGTAGCCTCCTTCTAGTTGTAGCCATAGAATTGGGGAGTTGGAGCTTTCCTCAGGTTGTAGCCTGAGAAACTAGGGGGTTGGAGGCTCCTTCTAGTTGTAGCTGGAAAACAAAGGAAGTCGGTGCTTCCAATGAATGTAATTCTTCAAGACATATAAGAAAAATCATTCTGTGGTTTTCTCCCGATTTGGGTTTCCACGTAAAACACGGGTGTACTATGTATGTGTGTTATTTTTCATTTCTTATTGCTCATTATTGGATACTAATTCTACATTGATATAACACTTGGATTATTTGGAGAAAAAGGATTATAATTACGCTATTACTGATTCACACCCCCTCTCAGTAATCCAACATGAAGGACGAAACATTAATATCGTTACTCATGGAGGAGATAAAACATGGGACAATACTATTCGACAAGCGCCAACACAAAATCAATGGGTGAAAAATATCGCCGAACCAAGGAAGTAGTTAGACACATAGAAGGAAAAGGATATATTTAAGCAAGCCTGACAAGAATTGCAGAAGAAAGACATTGTGATGACTTCAACTACGCAACAAAGTAAAGAAACACCCGAATATGAAATGCCTCTGTTATTGGATCATACCAGAAAAATACAGTTTATGGGATAGGTAAGCACAATCAAAGGATTTTGTCAATCATGTGTAAAGGTATTACGTGATCTGTCATCTGTGAAAATATTGCAAAACATACTAGAGAAATGTAGCATCGAGACAGAAGGAAAACTAGAACCAAAAACTATATATCACCTACATACAAAGAGAAGAACCAGTAGGAAATTTAGACTGAATGCCAACATTGGAGATTTCAATATGGGAGACATTATACTAGATCTAGGATTTCAAGTTAATGTATTACCAAAGAAGACATGGAAATGTGTGGGATAGCCCACACTAGGATATTCACCTGTTCAATTGAAACTTGCAAACCAACATAGAGTCCTCCCAATAGGTAGACTGAAAGGAGTGACAATATACCTAGATGGAGTGTGCACTAAATCATATTTTGTAGTCATTGAAATAGTGGATGACACAACACCTTACCCCACGTTGCTTGGTCTGGATTGGGAATTTGACAACCAGACCTTAATCAACCTAAAGACGGGATACTCAGTTGGAGGAGCATCACTTCCTGTGAAACAGATTCAGATACCGGTTTAGAGAACTGGAAACAAAGGCTACACTAAGTATCCACGAGGATATGAGCAAGAATAGACCGCACAGTAAGATGGGTAGGCATGGAAATCAGAGAACCACCTATTTTCCATGGAGTAAACGATTTGGAAACATTCTTAGCACAATATGAAGATGGATTTTTAGAGAACCAGAGACTATTAGCACTTGATATAGCACTCAAGGAAACACTTGCAAGATGGTGGGGCGCACACAAAGAGACTATCACATATTGGTACCAATGTAAGAGGTTATTGCACATAAGGTTTGGTGCAAAACAAAAAAACAACAAACAACAGAAGTATGATGGACAAAGAGCACCAAAAAAAGACTTGGAGGAGTGTAGAACACTATGGAAAATGACACCTCCAGAGGAATGGCCTCATTACTTTATACACACTCTAGAGGGAAACCCAACGAACTGGTATACAGACTAGGAATTGCGCAAAGGAACTACGACCTGGATGTTATTGCAACAAAATTTTACAGTCACCTTCTCATTCGAGCATGAGAACCCCAACATAGATGATGCTCTTAAAAATATAAGAGGAGTGTGTAATATTCCAGATATAAAAAGTATGCAGAACATAAATAAAATGCTAGAAATGGCAGATAAACAACAATATAACCAGAACAACACCACAATAACACTCAAATGATATCAAAATAACACTAGAAAGAGCACTTTGATTCTAAGAACAATGTTCATGGGCCTCTTCGAGGGGGAAACCTCCAGTTGATTAGATCTCTATTACAATAATATCCAAGCTAGGTTTTTCATACCCTCAACTCCTATTTATACTAAATATGTCTATCAAAAGAACCATCTAGAGGAAGATCCTTCTAGAAGCGGAAGCTTCTATTAGGTCTTATTACATTCGAATTATTCTACTTTATTGCATGGCCTTATTAATATTGAACTTTATTACATCTGAATATATTGTTCTACCTATGTGAGGTTTAGGTACCTAACATATCCTCCCCCTTAAAAAAAACCTTTTCCTCAAGGCTTGAGATGTGGAAATTGCTGCAGAATGGTAGTTGGTTCCCAAGTGGCATCTTTTGGAGTTGTATCTTTCCACTGGAAGAACACTTCCTTGATGGTTCGTTGATGCAGGTGATACTCACGCTGGTCTAAAACTACTTGCGTCTATAGCCAAATAGATCCTTCTTCGTCCAATTCGGGAAGGTTGGTTTGAATTTGGCACTTAGTTCCAATCACCTTCTTTAAGCATGAAACATGAAAAACGGGATGTAGCTTAGAATGACTGGGCAAACATAACTGATACGCCACCTTTCCCACATGCTTGAGAATGGTATAAGGACCATAAAATTTGTGCGCCAACTTATGACAATGATCGGCCTTGAGGGAATTTTTCTTGTAAGGTTGCAGTCGAAGAAACACCTAATCCCCTTCCGCAAATTGACGTTTAGAGCAACCTTGATCTGCTTGTTTCTTCATGCGATTATGTGCCATGACCAAATTCTCTTTGAGGGTACGTAGAATAGCCTCTTGAACTATAAGTGTTTGGTCAACCGCTTGGACCTTTGCGATACCTGGTAAGTATGAGATAACTGAAGGTGGATTTTTTCCATATACTGCTTCAAAAGGAGTCATGTAGGTAGTTGTATGGTATGAAGTGTTGTACCACCATTCAGCTAGGGGTAACCATTGATCCCACTATTTTTTTTTTTCGATGCAAAACACCTCAAATATGTTTCCAAACACTTGTTGACAACTTCAGTTTGACCATTAGTCTGGGGATGATAAGTTGTGTTGAGATGCAATTGGGTGCCTTATAGCTTGAACAGTTCTTGCCAAAAATTGCTGGTGAAAGTTGGGTCACGATAAAAAACAATAGAATGTGTCATGCCATGAAGCTTGAAGACGTGATCCATGAAAATTTGAGCTACAGTGGATGATGTAAATGGGTTTTGAAGAGCACCAAAATGAGAATACTTGGAAAGGAGATCAACAACCACCATGATGACTGATTTATTCCCAATTTGGGTAAGCCTGTAATAAAATCCATAGAGATATCCCTCCAAATAGCAGGTGGAATTGGAAGAGGTTTTAGTGTGCCAGGAGATTTGACTGTTTTGCCCTTGTTGCGTTGACACACATCACATTCAACGACAAAATTACGAACGTCTTGTTTCATACCATCCCAGAAAAAGGAACGTTTGACCCTGTCATAGGTTTTGGTAAACCCGGAGTGCCCAGTTGTGGGTGTAGCTTGAAGCTCAAAAATTACCGTGGATTACTTAAATACAAATGACCTTTGTATCAAAACTCATCATGGAGCCAAGAGTACCCTGGGGAAACTGGAGAATTGGACTACAATTGTTGTATTAGGTGTGAACTTTTGGGATCGTATAGCCATTCCTGGAGAACGACTTGGAGCCAATCTGGTACAATGGAGAGAGAAAAAAGGGATCCTTCATCTTCATATTTTTGGGAAAGTGAATCCACAACCACACTGTCTTTGCCTTTCTTGTAAATGATCTCATAATCATATCCAAAGAGCTTAGTCACCCATTTTTTTTTCTTCGGGGAGGAAATGCGTTGTTCCAGAAAATACTTGAGGCTTTGATGGTCTGTCTTAATTTGGAAGCGTTTCCCCAATAGATAAGGGTGCCACAGATCAACGACATGCAGAATAGCCAACATTTCCTTTTCATAGATTGATTTTCCCAGATTTCATTCAGACAGTTGCTTGCTGGTAAAGGAAAAAGGCCAACCCTCTTGCATAAGGACAACACCAATTCCTTTCCCTGAAGCATCACATTCCAGGACAAAGGTCTTTTTGAAATCAGGAATGGCCAGGACTAGATTTATGTACATGGCCATATTCAAAGTTTGAAAATCTTGAGAAGATTTTGGAGTCCAAGTGAAAGATTTCTTTTTTAGGAGTGCAGTGAGAGGTGTTGCAATCTTTCCATAATTCTTAACAAACTTGCAATAATAACTTGTTAAGCCCATAAATACATGAAATCTTTTGAGAGTCTTCGGGTGAGCCCAATCTTGCATAGCTTCAATGTTTTTAGGAGACACCCTGATTCCATCCTTGCCAACCAGATGACCCAAGTACTCGAATTCTAAGGCTCCAAAAGAACATTTAGATTGTTTCAGGAAAAGTTGGCGCTGGGATAGTAGATGGAGAATTTGATCCACATGAGAAAGATGGTATTTCCAGGTTTTGATATAGATGAGGATATGATCAAAGAAAACTAAGACAAAATGACGAAGAAAAGGACGAAAGACATGATTCATGAGGCTTTGGAAGGTGGAGGGGGAATTACACAAGCCAAAGGGCATGACCAAAAACTCATAGTGGCCCTCATGAGTTCTAAAGGCAGTCTTAGGAATGTATGCCTATTTCATACGTATCTGGTGGTAGCCAAAACGAAGACTAATTTTAGTAAAGAACTAGGCGCCACTCAATTCATCCAAGAGGTCATCAATGATAGGAATGGGAAATTTGTCTTTAATGACCAGTTTGTTGAGGGAACGAAAGTCAGGACACATTCACCAAGAACCTTCCTTCTTCAGGACCATGACCACAAGAGAAGAGTAGGGGCTCGTACGAGGGCAGATAACTCCTGCGTTAAGGAGTTCCTAAACCATTTTCTCAATTTCATTTTTTTGGGAAAAGGGGTGACGATAGGGACGGATATTGGGAGGAAGGATTCCTGGTACAAGGAGAATGGAATGATCATGAACACCATAGGAAGGAGGGAGTCCCTAGGGAGCGTAAAATACCACTTGATGTTTAGAGAGGATAGATTGGAGGTCTTGCAGCACCGAGGGTGTCTCAGTTGCTTGTATGTCATGGAGTTGGGAAATAACACCAGAATGACCTTTTTTGAGCAGTTTTTCCATGCGATGGGAACTAATGATCTCAGGTGAACCAAATATGATGCCTTGGAACTTATATTGTTGGCCCTCCTAGTAGAATTGCATGGTTAATTCATTAAAATCCATGAGAATGGGACCCAAATTCCTTAGCCAGTTTGCACCCAACACAATGTCACAACCGTCCATGTCGATGGCAAACATATGAGATTTCAAGTGGTAATCACCAATTTGGAGATGCACATTTTCACAATGCCCTCCACATTTCATGGAGCTGCCATTGGCAATCATGATTTGGAAATTATTGACTGCATGGATATAGAAATGAGTTTCTTGGGAAATGCAACGATGAATAAAATTATGGGTGCTTCCACTATCAACAAGAATGATGACCTTCCTATGCTTGATGTAACTGATTAGCTTGAGGGTTTGGGGAGCAGAGAAGCCAGTGAGAGAATTTAGGGAAATGACCGGTTCTACTTCAGGAGGGTCTAAGGGAGGGGTTATGTCAGTGGTATCAGGTGACTCAGACACAAGGGGAGTTTCAACATCCTCTTCTGAAATATCCTCCGAGATGGCCATAAAAATATTTTGTTCCTTACACTTGTGGCCTGAAAAACATTTGTCATCACAATTATAACTAAGGCCTTTGAGTTGGTGTTGGTCCATTTCAACCCTGGTCAATTTTTGGATCTTTAGTGGAGTAGAGGGGGTAGTGGGATTTACTGGTTTAGTGTGAGGAATAAAGGAGGGTTTCCATTTTTGAGAAGATACAACTTGTTGTGCTTCTTTATCTCTTTTCATATCCTCCACCCAACTCTGAGGCCGAGCCATGAGGACATAAGGCCACTGATAAAACATTCTCGAAAAAAGGCATCAGACATGCCCTCTGTCTGAAAATCCAGGCACTCAAAAGAAACTATAAAGTCTTTCACTATTCCAGATTGTTTCAAATTTGTCAAATGACCTAAATGGTTGGTGTCAGTGTCAAAGAATTCATAAAGCTCTACCAAAAAGTGTGTCCAAGCAATATACCCTTGACGGGAAATTTTTCTCCATTGCCACCATTGCCAACATTCTTGATCTATATGTAGAACACCATACCGGAGTTTGGCCAAGTCATATATAATGCTGTATAAAGAGAAATAATGTTCCATTTGGGTTACCCAACCAGTGGGATCTAAGCCATAAAATTTGGTCACATCCACCCGTGGAAGGCGTAGGTCACGCTGAAAGTGATGGTGCTGAAAATTATGGGAATGAGAGGAAGTTTCATCTTCGGTATGTGGAGGTGGGTCAGATAAAGGATTATATACAGGGATATGCAGCTTGGTGTAGATCATCGAAATGACATATTCAATATGGGTAGTCATGTCTTGTTTGAGTTCCTCGATCGAGGCGATGATGGAGGAATGCATGTTTGTATTGATGGCAACAACATTGGCACTGAGCTATGTCACTTCTTGTTGTGTCTCTGTGAAATAAGATTGCAAGGTATTGAAGAAATATTCCAAGTCTTGGCTACGGGTATGGGCCATGATGATGAGGGAGCCGAAACGGGGCGGGTGGGGTAAAAATTTTGCTAAAAAAATGATGTGTATGAATGTGATAAGGGAAAAGAGATAAATCCAATGGAATAGGTCTCAAATAATGGTGCAAAAATTTCCATACTTTTTTTTTTTTACACGTGAGGAGTTATACTCCGGTCTGAAGAATACGACAGTGATGAAATGCCCAAAAATATTAACCAGGAAGAAATGTGTAATGATTTGGCAACCCGAACATAGTTGCACGACAACAAATCTTGTATGTTTTAATTTTTTTGTTTTCATCCCTAAGGGTTAGGTATTCAAGGGTTCTACAAACAAAGGTTTGCCCTGTGCTATAGCTCTCTGATATATGTGTGGGGTCCAACATTAGTACTCGGCCCAATGTCTTAGGGCACCAACTAAGGAGGATAGACCATGCCCTTAGCCGTACTACCCAACTACCCAGGTACTAGAGAGTATCTTCCCGAGTGCTTTTCTCAGTGGCACTATAGTAGTGAGGCGACTGATCGGTTTATCTAAAGAGGGATTTAGGAAATCTAGGCCGATCCGTACATAGGTGTTTTCAGATGTGATACCACTCGAAGGGGTACCAACATGGGTTACAAGGGTGGCCAACATATGTGCGCTTAAGTACCACTTGTATTTCTTGCGTGTATGAATCCATTAATCACGAGTTTATGTGTGTAACGACAGATCTTTGTGGCTTAAAGATGCCAGAATACGTTTCTACCTTGAAAAAAAATTTAACACACAATTTCTTTCGAGGAAAGTGCTCTAATACCACTTGTAATATTCCAAATATAAAAAGTATGCAGAACAGAAATAAAATGCTAGAAATGGTAGATAAATAACAATATAACCAGAACAACACCACAATAACACTGAAATGATATCAAAATAACACCAGAAAGAACACTTTGATTCTGAGAGAAATGTTCACGGGCCTCTTTGAGGGGGAAACCTCCAGTCGAGCAGAGCTCTATGACTATAATATCCAAGCTAGGGTTTTCATACCGTCGACTCCTTATTATACTAAATATGTCTATCAAAATAACCATCGAGAGGAAGATCCTTCTAGAAGCAGAATATTCTATTAGGTCTTCTTACATTCGACTTATTCTACTTTATTGCAAGGCCTTATTATTATTGACCTTTATTACATCCGAATATATTGTTCTACCTACGTGAGGGTTAGGTCCCTAACAGAGTGATATTCATCCAAGCACTAGAAATAGAACTTATCACATAAGAGAAACAACAGAATAAACATACACTCAAGGAACTGTTGTCATGTTTCCATGTGCAAGAGGAAGAACTGAATGAAGATGATCCGCACGATCTTCAGATTGAAGAAGAAGAAGGCGAAATAGATGTGGAAGGCACACCCATAGAAGTAGGAGTCATTTCTGCGTCGATTAAAGTAAAGAAAGTGAACATTGGGATAGTCGAGCATCCCAAAATGGCATAGCAGGAGAGTTAGGAGAGATGAAGATACCACTTAGACTTGAAGCGAGATCGATAAGAGAACAACCATATAGACTGAACCCCATATATAAGAAAAAAGTCAAAGTTGATATTGACAGGATGCTCGAAGATGGAATCATAGAATTGGTCAAAGAATCAAAATGGATAAGCCCGATGGTAGTACAGGACAAGAAGAAAGGAGGGATTAGGATATGCGTCGACTTGTGGAAGTTGAACGATGCATGTCTAAACGACCCATTTCCTACACCATTCATGGATGAAGTGTTATAGAACGTAGGAGGACATGAAGCCTACTCATTCACTGATGGATTCCCAGGCTACCATCAGATCAAGATAGCACAAGAAGACAGATCTAAGACCACATTTTCGATAGAATGGGGATTGTATCAATACACAGTCATGTCGTTTGGACTAAAGAATGCACCAACAATATTTTCCAGAGTAGTCATTGCTATGTTTGAGGAATTCATCCACCGGTTCCTTGAAGTATACTTGGATGATTGGATAGTCTACAACTTGTTGAAATACCATGTAGAAGTCTTATGGCTAATGTTGGAAAGATGCAGGCAGTATCAAATATCACTGAATATAAAGAAATGCATATTTGGAACACCGTTCGGGATACTAT
The DNA here is from genome assembly GCA_000966675.3 of Picea glauca. NCBI lineage: Eukaryota > Viridiplantae > Streptophyta > Pinopsida > Pinales > Pinaceae > Picea > Picea glauca. The sequence goes on along the minus strand of JZKD02S2419187.1, from coordinate 21,255 downwards.
TGGGCCAAAAATAGTCTGACAGTTAAGAGTGACATTGGGACATACATGTTACTACAGGAAATTCATCAAAGGATATGTGTAGATTACTGCACCGATGGAAAATATGCTAAGAAAGGATACTAATTTTCAGTGGAACGATGAGTTTCAACATGCTCTGGATACCCTAAAGGAAAAGATGGTCACCGCGCTGATATTAGTCTTTCCATATTGGGAGAAGAGATTCCACGTACATGTAGAGGCATCAACCATAACACTTGGAGCTAACTTGGCGTAGCCAGGAGTGGGGGACTTGGATCACCTAATAGAATTTGCGAGAAGAAAGATATCCAACTTAGAACATAACTATAACATGAAAGAAAGAGAAGGGCTAGCTATGGTCTATGCACTGCAAAAGTTCAGACATTACTTATTGGGGAAACACTTTAAGATGTTCACATATCACTCAAACCTGAAATATCTAGTCAACAAGCCAGTGTTGGGGGGGAGAATTTGTCGATGGTTAATACTATTCCAAGAATTTGACTTTGAATTCATCGTCAAACCAGAAAATTTAAATGCAGGACCTGACCACCTATCAAGAGTCGCAAATGGAGAAGAGCCTACAAATTTAGAAGACAATTTTCTAGATACACAGTTATTCTCAGTTCAGATCGTTGATGAATACTTTTCATATATCATTCAGTACTTGAGCACAGGTACTGCACTACAAGAGTATAGTACTGCACAAAAGAAAAACCTGGAAGTCTGCGTCGTCAACTATCAATTGATTGCAAGACATCTATATAAGATGGCGTAGATAACATCTTGCGAAGGTATGTGTTAGAGCATGAAATCCCAAGAGTTTTAGCAGAATCCCATGAGGGGATGTTGTTGGGTATTCTACCCTACGGACTAATAAGCTAGGGCTCTAAACTTATACGCAGAAAATGACCCTTAAGATTTAACTTTTAACCTTCTACCCAAAATCTCAACCCCTT
>JZKD02S2419176.1:0-12207 GCA_000966675.3 Picea glauca | reverse complement strand
GAAGGGAGCAATAACACTTCAATTCTATCAACCAATTAGAAATGAGAAACAAAAATATTTTTATTATATCCAAAAATATATATTTGTTTTCCTATGTTAAACATTACATTGCATACACAAATTTATGGTAAAAGGCAAATTAATATCACATCAATGTCACATCAAAAGCAAACTCATTGCTATAGTCCCAAGGCAAGGCAGGGACTAATAAGGGTAATAGATATTAAATAATAGGTGGGGTCCCACTAGGTCTTTGTTCCTTTATTTCCAACATTTCCCTTGTAACTCTAAAATATGATTAAATACTATGAATATATCAAGATTATGAAATATATCAAAAAGTAACTCATACAAAACATGCCAAATCAACAAACACTTGTATCTCCCAAAAATATCAAATTGGAATGATATTTAAAGTTCTCAAAATAATATCATGTGTTTATTGTCCATCCAAAATGTGCATCAAGTATCTAAGTGGAAATGTCATGATACAAATTAAAATAAATCAGAAATGATATTTATTTTTAAATAATTCCTTTGTTTCATTTCTTACTTCTAAGATATCAGGTTTGAGTTTAAGTAAGTCGTCATCATAAGACTTTTTTTCTTCCAATTTCACTATCTCGGGATGCATGTCACTGAAAGTGATATCTCTCTTATAATTGTCTACTTTGGTTGAAGGTTGTTTGGAATGTATGGAAGAGCATTGAGACGTCTCTAAGCTAGGTGAGTTGGCGGGTTTCTTTCCTTTTTAAATTTGGAGTTCATTGGGTAGTTCTTTGTAATTCTTAGGAGTTTAATTGGCCATGGAAGCAACATATACAACATGTGGTATTGATTGTAGAGGAGGAGGTGGAGGCAAAGGGTTATCAAGCCAATGAGATATACGAGAGGGAGGATTTATGGGGTGATTGTCCCAGCCATCATTGGTTGGATGCATAGGAGGTTAAGGGAAATCTGCAATACTAGGATGTGGTTGTAGGGGAGGATTAGGAGGAGCTTGAGGTTGTGGCAATGTTGGATGTCCACCTAGGTTTAGATATCCAGTTTGTACCAATTGGTTAAACTCTTCAAAATCTGCATCAAAGTGTATTGAAAACCTCATTTTCTTGTGTCTCCCCTATTGACAAAACACATTTGGCAATCCTCCTCTTCCGCCCATGCTTCCTTTGTTTCCACTCCTATCACTACCTCGACTGAAAAAGCTCATCTATTTGCATCATTGTTCCAATTAGTGCACAATTTTTAAACTAAAATACAAGACACAATATAGTAAACATTTATTACAATTTTGTTTAAAATGATTTATCTATGGCTCTGAAAAATGACAAAGTAATTCAAGCATGCAAGGGAGAAATGAGTGGGAAACACGGAAGAAAATCTATATTTTGAAAGGAAACCTTTTCATTATTTTGCTTTTCACAATATAAACTATACTCTTCTTGTAGAATGTATTTATGGATAATCATTGTGTACATGGTTTTCGAAACATCCAACGTTTCGAGTGGACACTCCACCCATCATCAGGGACAACCAAAAAGCTCATATGTAGGAAACAAGTGTCGAGGTTTTGAATTTATAGAATTGGATAGGAAGGTGATCATAGAGAAAGTATTAATTAAAGAATTAAACAAGGTGGCATTAGAGCTGAGCACACCTCTTGTCCCAATAAAATCAGTAGCTCTTTACCCTTTGAAGACAACCCTTCTAAAATTTTCTCCTCCCCACCCTTCTAGCCCTAGTCCTTCCATCATCACAAACCTTTCTTCGCTCAAGCTCGACCTTCCCACCATCCAACTTCTAGAAAAAGGATTTAATTTTTCCCTTGCTCCTAAACATATCCTCGTATAAGAGATTATGTGTTCCATTGAAACCATTACCCACCACCTTCCCCCTCATGAAGCTAAAGAAATTAGGCAAGAGTGCAGAAGAATCCTCCAAAAATCTAAACTACCTAAACTCAACTTATTTGAAGAAAAACTTCTTGTTATTCATCTCCTTAATGAAAACCCTAACATCCTTATCCTCAAAGCCGATAAATGAAATGCTTCAGTTATCATGAACACTTACGACTATGATTCCAAAATTCTTGACCTCCTCTCTTCCTCTTCTTACAAACCTTTGTCTAAAAACCCCATTAATTCCATCACCAACAGGGTCACCAAAGCCATCAAATCTTCCTCCCTCCATCCTCGCATCCAAAAGCGTTTAATTCCTCATAACCCCCAAACTCTGAACCTAAAATACATAATAAAAAAAAGGCATTCCTCTCTGACCTATTATAAGTGCCATTGGAGCCCCAACTCATGCCCTTTCCCGGTACCTTGTTGACAAGCTTCAAACCTTTGTCGACAAAACCACCTCATTTATTAAATATTCCACTGACTTCATTCACAAAACATGCAACCTTCACCTTGATTACCAAGACCTTATGGTAATCTTTGATGTTGTTTTCTTATTTACCAAAATTCTTGTTTCTGAAGCCCTCACCTTGATTTCCAAACTCGTTGATCCCGAAACCTTAAACCTCATTCAAATTTGTCTATCCTCCACCTTCATCACCTTTGAAGGGGTGTGTTATGAACAATCTGAAGGTTCAACCATGGGGTCATCTTTATCGCTTGTTGTCACCAACATATTTATGGAATATTTTCAATCCTTAGCCTTAAACAATTTTCATCTCAAACCCAAACGTTGGTTTAAGTTTGTAGATGACACTTTTGTTATTTGGCCTCATGGCCACTCCAACCTTATCTCCTTTTTTAACCACCTTAATAGCCTTTCCCCTCACACCCAATTCACTATGGAAACCGAAAAGGACAACTCCCTCCCCTTCTTGGATGTCCTTATTTCGTGTCTTCTTGAAGGTTCCCTTACCCACCTGGTTTACAGAAAGAAGACCCACACCAATAGGTACCTTAATGCTAGTTCCCACAACCATCATGCCTAAAAATATGTTGTCCTTAAAACCTCGGTTACCCATGCCCTTCGCATTTCTACCCCTCAATTCCTCGCTGGAGAAAAATCCCACCTAACCAAATCCATCATTTCCAATGGTTACTCTCTCTCCGAAATCAACCAAGTCTTTCGCTCTATCAACAAACCTAAACCAAATTCACCCTTATCTCCCCCCTCCCCTCCTCATGCCCTCATCTCCCTTCCCTACATCCATAGGACCATTGATCTCATATAAAAAATCCTAGCTAAAAATAATATCAAAACTATGTTCAATCCATACAAAACCCTTAAATAAATTTTTAGAACTGCTAAAGACAAATCTGACCCAGTGTTGGGCCCAAGAGTTTACCAAATCCCTTGCTCCTATGGCAAATATTACATAAGTCAAACTGGTAGATATTTCAAATCATGTCTCAAAGAACATATAGTTGATATGACCAACAACTGAACTGTTAACACATAGGATGTATAGGAGTCAAAAAAACTCAAATCTTTTACATTTTGTTAATTTAGTCTTAGAAGGATACCATTAGTCTTTGTCAGTCATGTGATCATTCCTTCTTGTATGATTCATTTATTTAAACTTGTAGGTTTGAGTCATAGGGTCATGTTCTCAAGATTTTGAGTCATGTTCATGTCAAATAAATCATGTTTTGATTATCTTAAGTCAAGAAAGTTGATTAGAGTCCATTTAGGAAGGTCTTGGTGTCATGATGGTGGTTGTCATCATTAGAAAAAAGGGAATGTAATGGTCATATATTTTAGTTTAAAGGTCATCATCATCAAGTTCTATGTCCCAAAAAAGGTGTACAAAGGATTTTCATGTCACATTTGACCGTTTGGGAGTCATGTTATCTGTCAAATCAATGTGTTGCAAACTCTCCTAAGAGTTAGCAGTGAATCAAGAAAGTACATCATGCACTAAATCGCATATCATCATGTTTTGGAAATGTGGCAGTTAGTTATTTGTTATTTTCAACACCATCTCTTCAACCATCATTTTCAGAGGGTCGGTTTCAAAGAGAGCTCTATCATTTTTTTAACTTTGTTGTCATTTGAAAAAGTGCATTGCAGATTGGTTAATTCACTACAAACTGTGGTGCTACAAACTCTCTTGTAGCGGTTGAAGCTGGATCAGAGGATTCAAGAGACCATTGGTTTGGTTTTCTGCAACAAGAAATGAGCTCTATATACTAGTTACTCTACTTGAATGTTCAAATTCCATGCCTAAAATCTTATTTTCATCAAACCCTAGTTGATGCAACTCCATTTCACTGCAAATTGGTTTATATAATTTGTGTTGTGAATTCCTCTTCGCTTGGTTAGCTTAAACAATTTTGTCTTTCCAACCTTTTATGCAAACCCATGACTCATGTTTTCTTGTCAAAGGATCACTTACAGCTATTTCTTACATCCATAACTCTATCTGTTGCAATTCCCTTAGCATTGTGAACTAGATGCGTTATGAATTCCTTGTTTTACCCAGTCGATAAAACCCTAGTTACCTGCATTTTCACTAAGATCTGAAAAAACTGCATGTCACTCAAGATCATGCTCTTCTACATATCTTTGAAATTGCAAACCATTATGATGAAAACCCTAGTTTAAATCCATTTGTTGCAAACTTAATCAGTGCATTGTGAAACTGAGAAATTGCGTTGCAAATTCTCTGTTTTATACAGTTGCCTCGAACTTTTGCCTATTTTGAGGTTTCACACAATTTTGAGTTGTCATGATTTCCTCCCATCTCTTAGTTTAGGTCTTATTTCAGTTTCTCCAGTGTTGTTTTTGCATGAATCCTTTGTGAGAAAACCCTAATCTTGCGAAATCAAGAAGTAAACCCTCATTTATCATATTTCATCACATACTCTGGTAGCAATTGTTATCAGAGGAGGGGGTTTTAAATTTAGCTATCTTGGACACTCAGAAAAGGAAAAAGATTCATAAAGGAGGAGAGATTGTCAGGGATGAGCCCCATGGCCTACAACTAATCAACTCATATCCATTTTTCAGAGAGGCATTTCAGAGAGTGGGTTGCCTGGTTTTTGTGAAAAGATGTAGAGAGGACACCCTGAGGTTGTCAAGTAGTTTGCATTGAATTTAAATGGGATAAAAACTAAAGTTGGTACACTTGAGTTTGAGGTTTTCAGAGCAGTCTATTTCTACAGCTATAGAGATACCAATTCAGGGAGAAAAATGGTTCAAGGTCATGTCTCTGAATTCTGCATTTTCCAAGGAATTCTTAAAGCTTGAATATCAAGAAGATAATCTATCCAAGGGAGAGCCTAGAAATCATATGCTGAAGTATTTTGATAACATGATTAGAGTCATTCAGATGTATTTTACTTGTGAAGCTATGTTTAATATGGTCTATGAGTACAATATTAGACTATTAATGCATTTTACTGGAAAAGGGCCCTTGAATCTACCCTTTTATCTATTCAGAAGCCTTGGGAAGATGTCAGATAGAGTTTAGGCCAAGTCTAAGCAGGTGGATACAGGTGTCTTTCATTCTTGTCTTATCAAAATTCTAGTGCTAGAAGAACTGAAGAAGATTAATAGTGATTGGGATGCCTTCTTAGTTGCACCAGGCTTTCAGCCAGATGTTGTCAACACACCACAATCAAAGAGACAGACACATATCTATGTTGAAAATATTGTGCATACAAAGTCCAGTAAAAAGAGGAAAATGGATAAAAAAGGATAATTCATCTCATTCAACTGATAAGATAAGTGAAGGCCATTCACAACCTCTTAATGAAGAAACTTCTCTTGTGGCAGAGTGTTCACCTATGGAGACATTCTCTAGAAAAGCAAGGGGTTTAAAGGGAAAGAAACTTGTTTTATCTCCACCTGTTGGTGCAGAATTTGTTAAACCTAGAAGACCATTCACATCATCAAAAACAAAGCAACATGTCTATGTGGAAGAGGGTGAATCCAAAGCACCAACTCAACAAACAGTAAAAAACAAGTCTCTTAAAAATCCAATAGAAATCATTGAGATCAAGTCTCCTTCTGATGAAAGGGATCCCACTTTCAAAAGGCTCAGGAGACAACTGAAAGATGTAAGGGCTGAGAATGAATAGTTAAAAAAGGAAAATATGCATGCCAAGATTTATCTAAAGAAAACTATAGATATGGGTGAAAAAACTATTAAAAAGGCGAAGCACTTGGTTAAGAGATCCATATCTCTACATAGGCGAATGAAGAATGTTTACAAGTAGAATAGATCTCATCAAACTAAAAATGAGAAGTTAAAGGAGGAAGTGCAGCAGTTGAAGGAACAGATTGCAAAACAAAACCTGGACATGTTAGCTCACACAACCACTAGGAGGCGAAGATAAAGCATCATATTTGCATCATATAATCAATTTTGTTATGGTGTATTATATTTGCAGACTTATAACCCCAAGGAGTATTTTTTTTGTCTTATGCTACTATAATTATGCCCATATGCTATTTTTGCAAGTAACTTTCATGTTTCATAGGTTGTAGTAGGCATCAACAAATGTTTTAAGGCTTTTTGCACATTTTTGGCTTCAGTTGCTATGTTTTGAGGACAAAATGACACCTATAGGAAAGGTCGCAATGCATCCTACTAAAGGCATTGTGAACTACTAAAATTGGGACAATTTGCAGTGCACTCGCTACAAACTTGACAGTTACTTGGATTTCGAGTTGTAGGAGGGCTTCCACCTATTAGATAAGGTTCGAATAACTCCTCAAAGATCAGTTAGATGTCAATGGACACTTGTGCCCAAGATCCATCTCCATCAAATCTTCATGTAATGAGTTGGCTGCAATTGTATTTATTACTACCAACATCCCCCTGAAATCTAGCAGTTTGTTAGATTTTGGTTTGTTTGACTGTTGCCATGCCTCTCCCGGGTGCATAATCCAATGTAGGAGTTAGGAGGTGAGTTATATAGGGGATTTTGATGTTTTTTGTTATTTAAGATGTAATCTAACACCATAGGTAGGTTTGAGTGGTTTTTGTGAGACTCATATTATTATTTCAAAATGTAAAAGCTTTACAGATGATGTATGTACAGATTTAAGACTCTTGAATGGTTAATGATCAACTTTTCTTATGTCATTACATGCTATCTTTTTCTCTTGTTTTGATGTTGTCTACTGGTAAATGATTTGTATTTAGTGCTTGTTTCTATGCAATCACAGTGACTGATGTATTGTCTTTGTTGATGCAAGTGTTGTCAAAACATATCATCTTGTTAACCTGGAGGTTCCTTGCTAGTGAGATTTCATCTATATGTGTGCCAGAGTGCCTGAAGTATTTTGGTTCATATATTCACTTTTTCTTCTTCATTCTTCTATCTTTTCATTGTTATCATGTAAATTGATCAGAGATTGTTCAAGCCTTGCTTGTTGAAGTATGTTTTGTGGAGCTTTTGTGTTTATACTTTGAGTTGAGTTTCTCATCCATTCTCTACATCTAAAACTAAAATCTTATCTTTTACAAAATATAAAATCTGATGGGTATTGCGCTGACGCAACCGCACTCCTCGGAGTACAACTGCTCTCCTCAGGACCTTCTTCCGTTCACGGCCCGAAGAACTCAACGGTTCTTCTATTCCCCTATCGGGAATCTTTCTCCTCACAGACTCTCTTCTCTCGCGCGATCCCCCTTCCTAACTTATTGGAGGATCGGAACTCATGACTTCGCGAGTTCTCGGTTGATCACAGGGCTCTCGAATCCCCGAGACCCGATATGTCAGTCAACGCTGACTTCTCTTTCTTCTACCGGGACTTCGGCTCTACCACAACCTTGCTACTCGTGATACCGAATCATTAGGTTACCGACTCCCAATATCTGATGCGTCGAATCTCCGATACGATGCTTCCGCTACTTTGTAACCTCACGCCTTCGCTACTCGCGATCTCAACCACTGGTTTCCTCAACTTATGAGTCCCGATGTGACGAGACTCCGATACACATGTGAACTATCTCTTCAACTCCCCGTCACCTCTATTGGGGTATCGGACTTCATGTGATCGCGAATCTGGACGCCAACCTCTCGGCGTTTCACACTGCGAACCTCCGATGACTTATGCCACCTGTGTTCCACTTGATCCTAGCTCCACACACTCTCCTTTGATTGCTGAGATATCGCGTCTCGCAAGATCACAATTCTTGTTGCAAACTTTTGGGAACTTCACCTTGCAAGTCCCCGATACACAATACGCGCGTAGATCCAATGATCCTGGTGACTCGGATCGACGGCTCTGCCCTCTTTGAGCTCCGAACCTTATGACGTTGCGCCGTAACTTCCTTGCACCTCCGCAAGATCTAACGGTCCAAGGAACTTCGCGAAATCTCCTCGAAGGATTTCAACTGTCTGTTCTTCCTCGTGAAACCCACGAAAAGGAAGAAATGTCTCTCCACGAGACTCATTGTCTGCTCGCCAACCTGTGACGCTTCCCCTTGAGCTTTCAACGGCAGCTTCCCCTGCGCTTACCCTTCGATGAGTTTGAAGGCCTACTCCTCCTGAGCTTCCTTACGATTTTCAATTACTTAGAAGAAACTTTGCGAGCACTCCTTGCAGCAAAACTTCAACAACGTCTAAGTGTTGAAGTCTTTCGACCCTGCACACTCCTGCAGCAGCAGTCTTTCAATACTTTACTCAAAATTGCAACTCTGAGACTTCACTTGGCCTGCTCACTCCTTGCACGGCACTGTGCCTATCTACACCTTTGAGGAAATGAGAACAAAAGCTATCTCTAAATGAACTCTTCTGTCAACGCACTTCTTGCGGACAAATTCGACTGCACTCCTTGCAGGAATCCTCTGGCTCACTTAGAGAAACAATTGAAACTCATTCACTCACCCTCTCAGACTTCAATTCAACCATGAAATCACATACACAGCATATAAAAGAAAATGTATGACAAGAAGCAAATATTCATGAGCATAACATCAACACACAGAGAATAGACACATAACCATGGATTTGAATCAAAGCTTTCTTCTATTAATTCAATATCTATACATGGATGTCCTCTACACAGCTCTTTGCTTGCTCTCCTCTTCTTGATCCTGAATGCTCAAATTACAATGATACAATGAGGGTGTCTATATTCGTTTCCCCTCTTGGACTCTAAAGCTATCAAATCTACAATTAAATTCCTATCTACCAACATTAACTATCTTAAATGCCTCATCTACCTAAGGACGAGAGTTATCCGCTCAAGGTCCATTACATTATACAAAGTGCGCCTTCATAAATGGCTTCCTTAAAGACTTGCGCAACATTCCCAAAGTATTTTCAAAATGTGTGATGGCTTATCCAGCTGTCTTCCGCTCCATGCTGGCTCGCTTGATGTGTTGGTGATGCTCCTGCATCATACTCCTCAGCTTGAAAACATTCATGGGCTCCTGTCCATGAGCTCCTGCACGGTCTGTCCATGCTTCTATATCTCAGCTTCAGTTTCCCAGCTGGCGTCTTCCACTTGGTGATTCTTCCACTTGACCAGATACTCGAAGTATTCTTTTCTCCTGGTCTTCTTTCCCACTCTCTTGTCCAGTATGTATTCCATTTGTGGATTTTCTGCTATCGGCATCTGCTTCGTCCACTGGATCACTGGCTCCTCTACTCCAGGTTCTTTTTTTCCAGCCCTGTATGGGTATAATTCTGCAATATTAAATATCGGAGATATTCCGATGCCATCCGGCAACTCAATCTCATAAGCATTCTCTCCGAACTTTCTCAAGACCCTGCATGGCCCGATTTTCTTCATCTTTAGCTTATTGTATGTTCCCCTTGGGAACCTTTCCTTCCTCAAGTGTGCCAGAACAAGATCCCCAACTTCAAACTGAAGTTGTCTCTGATGCTGATCTGCTCTGCGCTTGTACTCCTGATTTGAGTCTATCAGTCGTTGCTTCACCCTGCTGTGAAGTTCCTTCATTGCCTCAGTGAATTCCTCTGCACTAGCATTGCTAGTCGCAGTCCCTTCTGAATTCCTTAGTTCAGAAACTCCTCTCGACTGTATCCCATACGCAACCTGAAATGGACTCTTCCCTGTGCTCTTGTTCACTAAGTCATTGTATGCAAACTCTGCTTGTGGCAATATGTTATCCCAGCTGCTATGGTGCTCTGTCACCAAGCTCCTCAGTAAATATCCCAAACTTCTGTTGACCACCTCTGTCTGCCCATCTGTCTGAGGATGATAAGCTGAACTAAATGCTAAGTTAGTCCCTAGCTTCTTCCATAAGGTCCTCCAAAAATTCCCTATGAATTTTGTGTCTCTGTCTGAAACTATGCTTTTTGGCAATCCATGAAGTCGAATGACCTCCTTGAAAAACAAATTCGCGATGTGAGTCGCATCGCTGGTCTTCTGGCATGGAATAAAATGTGCCATCTTAGAAAACCTGTCAACCACCACAAAGATGGAATCAACACCTCTCTGCGTCCTTGGCAAACCTAATACAAAATCCATGCTGATCGCCTCCCATGGTCTCTCTGGTATGGGCAATGGATGATAAAAACTTGCATTTTGCTTTCTCCCCTTCAAATGCTGGCAAATTCTGCATATATCAACAAATCGCTTGACCTCTGCTCGCATCCCTGGCCAAAAATATGATTCGCTCAACTTCGCAAATGTTTTGTCATGGCCAAAATGTCCTACTAATCCACCACTGTGCTTCTCCTTCAACAGGTTCTCCCTCATGGAGCACTTTGGAATACACAGTTGATTGCCTCTAAATAGAAATCCCTCCTGGATTATATAATCTATCCAAGGACTCCTATCCCTGAGAACCGGATTCTCAGCTGCTTCATACGTCGTTGCAAAATCTGCATCTTCTGCATACATGTCCCTGATATTTTCAAAACCCAATGTTTTGACCCGAAATTCCTGCAGCAACAAACACTTCCTGCTCAAAGCATCAGCCACTTTGTTAGCAGTACCCGAAATATGCTTAATCACAAACGTGAAATTTTTCATATACTCTACCCATTTGGCATGTTTCTAATTCAACTTCTCCTATTGACTCACAAACTGTAATGCATGATTATCACTGTACAAAACAAATTCTTTTGGGATCAAGTAATGCCTCCACTTCTTCAATGCCTGTATGATAGCATAAAATTCCTTATCATACGTGCAGTATTTCATCTTTGCTTCATCCATCTTCTCACTGAAATATGCAACTGGTCTATCTTCCTGACTTAAGACCGCTCCTATGGCATATCCGCTTGCATCACATTTCACCTTAAATGTCTTCTGGAAATCCGGTAACACCAAAATCGGTTGTTCCGTGATCTTCCGCTTCAACAGATTGAAGCTCTTCTCAGCCTCTGTTGCCCAATGAAAAGACTTATGTCACTTCTTCACTGTGTCCATCATCGCTGCACTAATTCCACTGAAATTCCTGATGAACTTTCGGTAGAAACTAGCCAAACCATGGAAACTCCTCACCTCGAAAATATTTCTCGGTGATGGCCAATTCTTAATCACTTCCACCTTGTCCGGATCCATCTTCAACTCATTCGCTGAAATAACAAAACCTAAGTAAATTAGCTCTGTCTTCATAAATGAGGACTTCTTCATATTAATCAACAGCTTCTCCTGCTGTAGTTTTCTCATCACAATGGCCAATGCTTCAGATTTTCAGCCTCTGATTTACTGTAAATCAGTATGTCATCCAAATACACAATGATGAACTTCCCAATGAATTCCTTCAGGACTTCATTCATCAGTCTCATGAATGTGTTGGGTGCATTTTTCAACCCAAACGGCATGACCAACCATTCATACAAACCTTCATTTGTCTTGAATGTTGTTTTCCATTCATCACCTTCCCTCATGCGAATCTGATGATATCCGCTCTTCAGATAAATCTTTGAAAAATAATTTTCCCCGCTCAGGCAATCCATCAGATCATCCATTCTCGGCAGTGGAAACCTCTACCTGATGGTTATCTTGTTAATTGCTCTTGAGTCAGTGCACATTCTCCAACCTCCGTCTTTCTTCGGACTAAGCACTGTCGGAACAGCACACGGACTCAGGCTTTCTCTGACCAATCCTTTGTCCAATAACTCCTGGACCAGCTTCTTAACCTCCTCATTAGCCCCAAGCAAAAACGTCTGAATATTCTTTGAATAGTTCCAGGTACGTAAGCTTTTGTTCTGGGGGTAGAGATTTGGACAGTTTGACCATCCGAGGCTTCTCGTCAGTTCCTATATTACAGTCCTCTGCCTCTTGCCCATGAGCCTCTAATTTTGGTTTCTT